>JBCJKH010043721.1:0-15964 GCA_039877255.1 Loriculus beryllinus
CCAGTGCCTCACCACCCTAACAGTAAAGAATTTCTTCCTTATATCCAATCTAAACTTCCCCTGTTTAAGTTTGAACCTGGTACCCCTTGTCTTGTCACTACAGTCCCTAACGAAGAGTCCCTCCCCAGCCCCCTTCAGATACTGGAAAGCTGCTATGGCTATCATTAATCCCAGGTCAGAGGGAAAATAACACACTCCTCATGTCTTGCGTTGTCCTGGCTGAGAAGCAATGAATAAGAGCAAGTAAAACCTAGAGCTCCACCCCTCAAGCCTTATTAGCCAGCAACATGCACAGATCTGTTCACTGGTTTGAAACTTATCAATACTCAGTTAGCCTTGGGAAGGGTATTTCCATCACACCCATCTCTTACATTATTTTCTTATATTTTGCATTATTCACTAAATGCATAGGTTTTATTCTCCTTTAATTTGCAGGTTCCGGACTTCTGGATTGCTGTTCTTCCATCCTCAGAATTTTAATTGTAAATCAGGGAGAGGCTGGAGCTGAGGAGACCTGTGCTCAGTTTCCCAGACTTTGTAAGCTACTATCGTGGGCAAAATTCTAGGCCCACCCCTCATCCAGAAATCATATGTGTGATCCATCTCACATACTTCTGAACTCATTAAGACTATTCAGTTGATTGAAGGCCTTCATATGGATATATCTTTACAAGATTGCCATGATTACACTGGTAGGAACAGTGTCAGAGTCTAGAACTTAATACTCAAGTAAGGGCTCGGATATATATGAATGTCAAAAATAATCATAATTATCTGATTGTAACTTGGTACTTTGGGGAATAAGCTGGTATCTGACTCCTGGAAAGGGAAAATAAATCTAATATGAGGATAGATGACATTTCTTACTGCTGGATTTTTTTTTCACCTTCTATAATACAGTATATTAAGCAACTGGTGGAGTGTGCTGTTAGGCACAGGATACTGCCTGAATGGAACCTGGATCTCCTCTGATAAGGCAGTTGCTTGGCATCATGCTTCTGCCTGCACAGAGGTGCTATTTCCCTGTGCTTTGTTTTTCCAGTCCTTTTAGTCTGCATGGTTTTTGGAGCAAGGACTGCTTTGGTGGAGCTCAGAATTTTATTGAAGTCTCTAAAATGTGGCTGTATTAAAATAAGAAGAAATCACAAGCATATTCACATACTAATTATTATGCAAAGTGGGGAGGGGGAGGAAAGAAAGTATGAGATTCCTTTGAAAAGCTGCCAACACAGGTCCAAAAGGAAAAGGTGTTTGAAGTGAGAGCACACTGTACCAGCCTGAAAGAATTACCAGTACACCAGCTACCCTTGTTTAGAAGCATGCTCATAATTCCATTTTATGACATTTATTTACTTTACCAAACTATTTTATTTTTTTTTTTTACTTAGTTTCCCAGAAGTCTCCTCTAGGTCCACATTGTATTTCAGTACCACTAGAAGGTGTTTTCTTTGTTTAAAGTTTTTCTTTGTTGCTTTGCACTGTAGGCAGGTAAATATGGAATGCTAATCAATGCAACCTTCAGCTTTTATTTCCACTTCTTTTTCAGTTAAAGGAGCTGAGAATAAATATTCCTAAATTTCCAAGAAGCGCTGTTTTTCAGTTCTTTCTAGGAAGAAGTATTCCAAGGTTGACCCTGATGTGTTTGTCTTTCCACTTAAACAGCCTGCCAGCAAATAAATGTATTCTAATAGCACATAGAATGAGGGAAAAGGTAGGGACACTGTGAAAGAAAAACAGTAAGCATATCATGGCATATATTCTTGTACACAGTTCTGCTAGCTTTTCCACTTCTGTGTCAGAGTTGGTTTTTTCAGTTATCAAAAGCAACATCAGTTCAGAGCAGAACATCTGCCAGCAATGGGTTGATAGGGCATGCTTGCGTGGGACAAGTCTAACCTGTCCAGTGCTATTGAGGTTTACTGTCAGAAGTTGGCATTATTTGCCCGGAGTTTCTGTGCATTCTTATACTATGTTGATGTAGGCCAACAAAATTCAACCTCTCCTGCCGAAGTGAAATCTCTTCTCTAAACACAAGCCAGCATATAGCTACTAGCAAAATACCACTGTATACATGCTCGAAGAACACAGCGGTGTTGGCAGCTGCAAGCCCTGGGTCCTTACCCAGTGTGCAGCAGCCCTTCTGCTGTTACAGCTTCTCGCAGCAATGACATGCAGCACCTCAAAAAAGCAGTGATGAGCACACATGCTTCGAAGACATAAAAATATCAGCAACTCATGACCCCATAAAAGTTTTGGCAGCAAAACTCGCTAGCAAGAGATAGCCTGGCAGTGTAATTTCTTCTTCTGGTTACTACAAGTTTACTTACAAGGGGCAATCGCATTGCAATCCAACAGACAGGTTTTTATTAAGCACTGGTGAAAAGTGCTCCCAGTGGAATCTCCTTGTAAGCTACGTGATGTATGCTGTAGGTAGCACAGCATGGGCACCTGATGTAAAAACAGAGGTACAAGTAACTCTGTGCATTCCTGTGGATCTCCAGTCTTCACATAGTGATTGGTACAGCAATATACATGAGGTCTTCCTCCACTCCTGTGTTTACAAAGCAAAGACATTTGGATGCCTAACATCAATTATCATATATTTGCATTAAAAATGCATTAAATACTGCTCTATATAACTTTGCTTATGATGAAGGAATTAAATTATAATTAGTTTATATCATCAACCCTCTCCGCTACAGTTAGGTACCTTGGTTCTTCTTAATATTTTTGTGAAGATAAAGTCCAGTTTAATCTGTTCAACATGTGCTTCTCCCAGGCAAGTTTAAATCAATACATACTTTTAAAAACACAGATAAAATACAACTTCTATTTCTGGATATGTGGACTTAAAGAGAGTCTTGTACCCTGCTGTGTACCAAAGCAGCCATTGTTTCACAACCCATCTATGGTGAGTTTCAAGTTCAAAGGACACCTAGTGCAAGCCCTTTACCCTGAAGGGAAACACAGTTACTCCCTGGTCACAGCTTGGGATGGGCTGAATTGTGCTGAACTTGGAAGAGACTGCCTTCATACAGGATGAGCCAATAAAACATCATTTGAGGCAGATAGGAGGCCAAACAGGAGTGTCACTTCTCTGGCTAATGGTATTTCAGCTAGCCATTGTACCGGGAAGGAGAATGTGCTTGGAGTGGCAGATATTAGATACATGGACAGAATCTGAGTGCCAAAATAGCTTGTTATCAAATGAACAGGCCCAAAAGTGAGAGGTGTTTTATTGTGTTATGGGTTTTGAATGCAAACAGACACAACTCTTTACTAAGTGCATGGATGCATGCTTTGAGACCCAGCTTCATCAGCATCTCATTCTAGGTTTAACTCCAAGAATCTGAACAGGCTGCTCGAGCAGAAATAATATAGCATGAATCACTTTAAAAAAAGTGATTCTGTCAGAGTAAGCTTGTTATTATCAAAACTAATTAAAGCTTTGGAGTCCTCTTTGGATCCTCTATGGTATTTAGAAGATGGCATACTCTTACTCAAATTTGCAGTCTGTCTGATCACAATTTGAAAGCTTTGACACACATGCTGGAAAGTGAAAAACTAATATAGTAAGAGCTTGTGTAAAAGAATATATTGCTTAGTTGAGGATGGGTACAGTATTTCTTAGAGTCTAGGAGAACCAGAGCTGAACAAGTCTGTGGAGTTTCAAAGTCTTCATTAAAAGTCCCATCGGCGAAGGCTGAAGTAAAATTCCACTTGGCTTTTAGTGGCTGAATGTGTGTTATAAAAAGCACAGACTGGCAGAGAAAAATTGATGATTTCTACTGCCAGAGCTGTTACAAAAATCAAACCATAGATTGGGAGAAGTCATGTGGCTGAGCACCCGTAACCAGTTTTTGAGATGATAAAAGAAAACTTCTGACTCTTTGACAGCTCTTCTTTTTTATTATTATTTTCAGGCTTTTTTTTTTTTTTTTTTTTTATAAAACCACTTAGAAGCTGAAAAAGCAGGAAGGCTTGTACTTTTGCATGCTATCGGAAAAAGGAAGGAAGATTGAGACCTACAGATTTTGAAGTCTTAACAGACATGGTGATTGGAATTACTCAGTTCAATTCAGTAACTAGTAAAATGCTGTTCCCTAATAAGTAAGACATTTTGAATAATTACATATACTTTAAAGTCAAAACTTTTTTGCTAATCTTTGTTCTGATGTGCTTAATATATTTTACTTTATAAGAAATGCTAATTTTATGCATTCTTAATGAAATCCATTGAAAACCAAGTTGAAGCAAATAAAAGCTATAAACTGAATCAGCTGGTAAATGAATATTTATTTACTGTCTTTAACATAACAGAATGGAAGAACTAGAATATGAAAGTTTAGCTTTGTAATGGCATAAATATGTAAATAGTGTCTGCTCCTGCAGAGCAAAAAGAAGTACAATATTTACTGTAAATATTGAATTAGATTACAAGTTAACAAGTCATCTTGTTTACCAGCCAATGAAAACCAATTTTCTTTAGGAATATGTCTGAGCACATGCAAAAGGAGGTGAAACCTGACGATTTAAAGAAAAGTTTCCTCCTGCTGGTGTGACTGCAATCAGTAAGTTAAGTTGACTGTGATTCTCAGGAAAGATGTTCCTATGGGATGGACCTCAGATAATGCAAATTTACTAGAACTGTTCCTGAATCCTTGCCTCACCAGCATGAAGGTTTCATGGCCCCTGGCCCAGCAGTGGGACACCAGGTCATGGCAGGGTCCTTCATTCAAGCTTTATGGTCTAAGCAGGAGTTAACCTGCCATCTGAGACTTGGCCCCAGAAGCTGCTCCTTCCCAAGAAGAGGTTTTTCCCCAAGTCAGCATTAACTCAGCTGGCACTGTGGGCCGGTCCAGAAGGAAGCACATGCTCCACTTCCTTTCACAGGAGACTCTTCTGTTAGCTCTGCGGTAACAAAAATTGTAGAGATGAATGATGAAAACTGAACTTTGGACTGTTTTACATTATTTTGGTACTGTTTAGTGTGGTGGTTGTTGACTTCTCCCATCACTATATTTAGAAGGGGCCTAAGAAGGAGATGAGTATTAGTATTATGGGTTATGACACAAAAATATCGAAAAGTAAGTCTTCCCATTCCTTGTTGTATCCTCTGGGGAGCTGTAGTGTTTAGAGAAAGCTCCTGTTCCACCACAGGAGCTTGGGAAAATGGGCACCAAACTTTGTTTAGGCTCTAGGACTACATATGTCCATACCAGGTGGGTGGGTAACTAGGACACAGAACTTTTCCCTCCACTGAACTTAGTTTCCCACCACTAGATAAGCTTCAAGTAGCTTGTCTGGTGGAATTATTGTTCCTTATACGTCAGTGCTTGAATTAAAAATAGAAAAAAATCAGAAGCTTCCTCTACATTCAACAAATCAACAAAAGATTCATGGGAAAAAGAATTGAACAATGCCCCAGAAGAAATTAAATGAATTAAAGTCACCCCCTACAGAGAACTTGGGCTCTGTTTATTTTCAACAAACTATTACCGGTTTTGCAATACTTTTCTGGAAGTTTTTCACAGGCATTCCTATTTCCTGTCACTCCAGGCCTGGGCTGAACTGCCAGGCTGGAGGAATCCTTTGGACCTGACCTTCAGCAATGAGAGACAGCGGCCCTCAGCCCTCACCCAACTACAGCACAGTGTTTTAACCTGTGACGTGAATGAAAAGACTCGAGAGCTGTGCAGGTTGTTCCATAAACATATCTGATATCAAAGGAGTTAGGGATAGTTTGACATCTCCCAAACATGGAAAAGAAATGGAAAGTTGCTTCAAAGCAGAACAGTACATCTCAACAGCAAAGCCCTGGTTGCACATCTCATCCATGTTTTCCCACCTCCCATGAACCAAACACAACCCAGACCCTTACAAGTGCTATGCTGCATCCTGATTGTTGCCTCCTGCCACCCTCCAAACACCTCCTGTGGGCAGCAGCAGGCGTGGAGGGTCAGACCTGCCACTGCCAACATCTGCAATAGGTAGCATCAATGTCCAGTGTGCTGGGAAGCTGTGTGCAGCTAAGAGTGTCCCTCAGGGTGTGAAACCAACATCTTCCCACTCGCCTGCCTACGGATTCTCTCTGTTGAGAGCAAATTCAGGGTGACAGCAGCAACTCAAAAAACCAGAATGCCTTGTAACTTAGAGTGGAAAATGTGGGATGTCAGAACAGTTCTCTTCTTGCCTTCTATTTACCCCAAATTAATGTCTGTAGTTAGATCTACAGAACTAATGAGCCATGTCCCCTCCATCCCCCCAGTTCCCACTAGAAATTAAGCTCAGATGCTGCAAACACACAGAACAATTTTTAGTATTCTACCCACACAAGCAGCTACTCTGCACATCTGATGCACACGTGAAATTGGATCATAGGGGTCAGGGCAGGAGCCCACATTTCCATTTCAAGTTCTACTGAGCTTAAGTTCTATTATTTTTTTGTTTTCAAAGCAAAAAATATACAACTTCCTTTACAGGGGAAGAAATCTCAGCAGAGCATCTTTTCCACTGCCAGGGTTGCGTTACAGCTCCCCTGTCCCACACACACAGCTGAACCCAGTGCCCGGTCAGCTGAAGAGTCAGGAGGAAATGAAACGCACATGTCAGCATCCCCCTCTCCTGAACCAGTTCCTTAGCAAAACTGCTCTTCTCCTCCAGCCATGAACAATCGCAGGACCAGAAGTCACACCAGGGAGGGGGATACTTGCTTTATCTATTCTCAGACAAACTGTACAGCAAGGTCACGCTTCCTGAAGAATTTTTTTGGAAAGGGAATGCTCTAAAAGCTCACAGCACAGAATTTTCACACCCAGGTTCAGAGCTCTGATATGAGGGCAAAAGATGAAATGTAACAAAATTAATATTAAAGCTCATTAAAAATGGAAGACACTATTGCAAATTCTTTAAAGGAAATTATGCCAGTGTGATTAAACAAGCCTAAATAACAAATATATCTGATTGCAAACTTAGAAAAAACTGCTGTATTATTTCCATCTGTAAAAATAATAATTTGCTTAGAGATCTTCTCTCACCCCCCAGATTCCTTTTTCCTTCTCCTTCTTTATTATTATTATTTATAATTTAAAATATTATTATTTATCCTTCTCCTTCTTTATTATTATTATTTAGCAAATAATCAGCATGCTATGATAATCTCTTTCACACTAGTAGTTTTTGTTCAGTGTTTATCTGGATACTTCTTTCCTTGCAAAAGTTTCCAGTATTCTGTATGTTGCTTAAAAATCGTATCTATCATGTAAGACTGCACTTCACCATCATTTCAATACACACCTTCAAGGAGAGGAAAGAGCAACAACTAGCCAAAGTTACAAATACGCTATTCTCTTTGTTAGGTGGTACAAAAGGACATTTTTGGTTTTAATGTATTCTATTTCAATGAAGTGCAATGCTTGAAGTGAAGGAAAGCTAGCTATGTAGCCTGTAAACATGAGCTAAAATGCACTTGTGTGAAGCTGCCAATCAGAGGAACCAGTAACTCAACTTCTGAAATTACTTTCCCATGAATAAAGCAAAGACAAGAGACTTAATGTAAACTTTATGTTACTTGCATTGGGCTTCGTTTGCACAGAATCTAAGGGGAAGTAACCATTTATAACCCAGGGTAAATCAAAGCAAAATGGCATTCTGATAAACACTAGAGCCTATCAGTCACAAGAAGACACCGTATCAGGTTGCTGAGGAATTTCAGAGCTGCTAGAGCAGCTCCAGCAGGGAAGAGCCAAGGGTCTCTATGAAAACCCACCCCAGAGCTACAGATGCCACTGCTAGCTGCGAGCAGGCGGCGTAGCATCCACAGCCTGGCACCAAGACTCCCAGCTGCCCAGCAACATCTATGAGTAGCCAGAGTATTGCTAGAAATGCATCCAGGAAGGGGAGAACAAAAGGGAAGCAGAACTGAAGACCAACATGTGCTAGGAAGCCTCAGCATGAGAGAAGCACATTCAGCTGTTGATCTCTTCTGAGCAGTGTTGTTAGAAGCTGGGTGTCTGCATCAGCCTGGTTTTCAGACTGATGAAAACTGAAATGATGTTTATAACGGAGATGATAACTCTGTTAGAATTTTTCCCTAATACTATGGTTTGGCACTGAAAACAGGGAAAGAGATCACAAGATGATAAATGCTACTACTGTCACACTTACTGCATGTTGAAGAAGGTTCAGGGTTTTGTTAAGGAGGGTGGGAGGACTGCGATGCTTTGTGTACATAGCTGAAGCATTAAACATCTTCTGCACATAACAGAGTGGATAATGTATGTGTAGTGGAAAAAAGGCAACTGGTGAAATAGAGCTGAAACCTTATCATTGCTTCTGCATGTTAGCAGAGGCAGGAGGAATCAGAGAAGCATAATATTTGGTAGCCTGCATAATTACAACAGATGTCTATGTTGGATAAAGTGTTCTGCACATTAGGAATAGAGGCAGAATCTAACATACATAAATAAAAAGAAAACAGCTTCTTAATATCAATTTGCTTATGAAGAAGGAGAAGGGAATTTATCTGGTGCTTAATATTCATAGCTATACTTACAGCAATATTCATCACACCCTTAAAGAAAATTCAAATCTACTACCTCAAACAAAGTGGGCTTCAAAAAAACTGGATGTCAGACTATGCAAATAAAATATTAGTTTAGGCATGGTAGACTTTATTTTGGCACTTTAACAAATGCTTTATTTTACAGCAGTGGCACAGCATTTGCCAGAAATTTTCTTTTCTTGGCACAGTTATTTCAAGCAGTTATTTTACTAACTGAATTTCACTAAATATTGCACAATAAGATATACCTGTTAAATTCTTACCCTGTTTTTACTTGCTGAACTTGTATGGCTTTGAAAAACTTGCCAGTAAGTATAAGTAATTTTAAAAGCAATATATTAAATATTTTAGCACAGGATAGCAATCATTTGTTCCTAAATGACCACTGAACTTGGGACAGCAACAAATACAAGTTATGCAACTCTTTTGTAAAGAGCTACCAGAACTTATTTACATTACATTGCCATTTCTGAGAAGCACTTCAGCTTGACATCCTGATCACCTGTATTTTGGAAATCTCAAAAAGAAGAAGTGAGGAGGTTAACAGAGCAGAAGACGAAGCCATTTGTCTGTTAGAAAGCATAATATAAGGAGGCAGACTATCATCTTCTCCATGTGTCCCTCTATCCAACACCTATCTGAGGTCTAAGCAACAGAACCTTTTCTCTTCTACTCGGAAAATTTCTTTCTTCTCTTATGAAGATATTCCACTTGTCTCAACTCTTCTGCTGGAGTCTGAGCAGAATAAACCAAAATTCTCCAAAGGCCAGGGAATAAAACAATCCTGAACAACAAATCAAAACCCAATATACATAATAAATGAACCCAGGTACTCCTTTGAATTTTAGAGTATGGAAAACAACATTTGCAGGACAATCAGGTCTGTGTCAGTACTGCCATTAAATATAATGCAAAGGTCAAATGACTCATCCACCAGATGCAAGACTTAAACATTCCTGCTTTTCTCTGTCACTTCAGCAATTAATCTAGTCCAAAGATCAGCCTGGATCAACAGCCTTTTTCTTTTGGTCTGGATTTTTAAGATCTACTAAGTGTACTCTCTGACATTAAAATATAAGCAAGTAGATATAAAATGAAAAGCGTACAAAAGTATATCACAATGGAATTCTCAGTATTAGGCCACATGATTTATTCAGTAGTGTTTATGTTCCCAAATTACAATTATGTCTATCCATGTAAGACTACAAAAGTTACCATTAGAATTGTCTGTGCTTATAAAATACCAACATTTTCTTTTACTGTTATATACTCATTAACACCAGTCTGCAACGAGTCACATATAATCATAGGCACTTCAAAGGCTTTAAAAGACGTTTACAACTTAAATGCATTTTTAAAGAACAAAAATTTAAACCCCTACTTGTACCTTCAAATTGCAAATAATTAACAAATACAGTGGCCATAGAAATCTGCAGCAACTTCTCAAAATACTGTTAGAGTCTTTGGGTTTACTTAGGTGTGTCAGTAGCTTACTCCAAATCTTCCTTACAGGAGATTTGTTTAGTAAGAATACGACTATACAGTTTGTAGTAATCCAATTTTACACATTAATTTGCTGTTACAAATCTCACTGAAGCTACAGGTACGCTGAGAAACAATGCAAAGTGTAAAATTGATATTCTGACACTTAAATTTATACAAAGTGGAGGTTAAAGTTTACATAGCTGAAAAATTACATTTACACTAAAAGTTACTGTTATCTGAATTATCTGAAGACAAATTGCACCATGACAACTACAAAAAGGCATTTTTTGGAAACAGATAAATTAATGAAATAAAAACTAACTTGTAAGGTCAACCTGACACATGCTGACAAAAATTAAACAACTTTCATTGAACCATAGGATAAAACAATAATTTTCATTATTTTATATTTATGCATAAAGTTTTAAAAATGATTCAGTGAACATCAATGGTTTTATAAAATAATGCTTTGCCACTGTTATTCACAGAACACTGCAAATGTTAAGTTTTAATTTTACATTTGTAAAGGAATACATGAAAAGTTTTAAATACAATGGGATTTTGTCCTAAAGGTGCCGGAATGGCTCTTTAATGAAAAGAAAAAAAAAAAAAGGGGGATCTTCATTATTCTATGCAAAAGCTTTATTTAAAAAAGTTCAGTGATCTCATAAATAGAGACACTAAATAGGAATTTTATGCATAAAACTCCTTAGTAGGTGCCTTTTGATAGGCAGCACAGGATGGTTTACGTTCGCCGAGGTCGTAACTGCCTTCATCCTTCTTTCTCATGCGATATACCAGCAGCAGGATAAGGAAGATTGCGAAAAGAAAACCGATAACTCCGCCAGCAATAACAGCTGTAATCAAAGAAAGAGACATTCACAATATGCTGGGAAAACAAGTTTAGCACCATGTTTCTTTTTCATCTTACACAATATTATTTTCAAATTGCAGAAAAGGGCTCTCATTATGCAACTGTCTTGATTATTAGTATCCTGAAATATATTCTCAGAAAGCCTGTTAATGTTTATGGAAGCAGTCATTTAAAAGGACATTCCACCTGCAGGTCAATGATGCAACAACCCACAGTTCTAACAAGGTTATTAAAAATTTCCTAAAACCTCAATTAAAAGAGCCACCAGTACTGCTAGAGCGAAAGTTCTATTAATTTATAATAATAATGTTCAAGTTCCTTTCAAATTCATTTTTCAACAGTTAATATTTTCAGCCTTAAAAGAACTATTTTGTTACACTGGCTAAGAAATGGGTTTTCCCTTTCCCCCATTAGTTTTCACTCTGACTCAAGGCTGAAATTAATTTCCTATTGATGACCAGTAAGACAGAACATGCCATGGAGCTGTAGGAACAGAGGCATTACATTCATAATACATTTGCAAGTGTGTAGAAAGTACCAACTCCAACTAGCTTTCAAGAGCAAACCCACATACTTCCACTGATGTGGATATTAAGGGTATTTCACATTTTGATGCTCATGGGAAGATGTAGTCCAAACCTGTGTGACTTTCATGGCTCCTAACACCTCCTCTGAGGACAAGTGGGGAAAAGTGTACCTGTAAACACTGTTCACATGTGATGAAAACATTGGTGGTTAGCCTGGGCCTCCCTGTGTTACACATGGAGATAGACCTTCTGTATCCTCAGGGGGCACTCATCTGTCCCTCTTCATTCACCTATCTACCCACCCCTTGCCATGAGCTGCTCTTGGGCAGTGTTTATCTGCACCAGATGGACCAGACAGCAATGTGCTCTTGGGAGTGTGGGTGAGAAATACATTTCTGCACTGCAAGCATCAATCCAAATATCAACTCCCTCTCTGAGCTGTGGAAGCTCCACTCAGCTGGCAGTACTCAGCTTGTGGGCATTGAATCAATTAGCAACATACTTTGCCATTAAGCAACTCCAGAAGATGCCCATCTCATTCTCATCAAATTAACCTCTGGCTACCTGCTATGAATGCATTTAAGGATCTACTAAGAAAACACGAATGTTGAGTTTGCATTATGTGGTATGGATCCCTTCTGTTTTGTGGGGTATTTCTGGTGAGCTGGACCTTGGCAAATGTGGCCTCACCTGCCAGAACTTCTGTTCTCTGGAAGAGGTTTTCTGAATGCTTCTCAGTGTACACGTCGGTGTCATCCCCTGGCTGATCACTCTTTTTCTTGGCATCCACCTCAGTCCTTTCCTCTTTATCGATTTCTTCAGGTGACTGTAGCACAAAAGGAAAACAGAGCATTGCTTATAGACAGGGAGCACCACAAGTCTGCACAGTCACTGCCTGTCATGGGCAGCCATGAAGCTGTGGCTTCATGCGCATTCTCCGCAGTATCGATAAAACACAACACACAGAAAGCTCTCTGACCACGGAAAGCTGTGCTAGACATTGTAAATGAATTTATTTGTTGTCATGATGTTGAAATTAAAAACATCTCACACAAGTTTAAAACCCCCAAAAGTATATTTCGCAAACAATTGGTAAATATTTCCTGTGTATATCAGAGTAATGGCCTCTGAATGAATTCTGAAATTAACACATCAGATGCCATATTCAGAACACCTTTGAGGGTAACAGGCAATATTATCTGAGTTGCTAGAGGGAAATACTGAAATGCTAAATGGAACCTGGCAAGTGTTCAAACTACAGCCAAACCACATAACAGTCTCCTTTGAGGAGGGAAATTTCATGTAGAATTTTTTGAATAACAATATCAGAGATGTAAAAAAGGTACAGCTGAGACTCAAAGGTATCATGAAAAGCTGTCGTGTGTATCTAAGTTATTCTTTTTTGCATCTCTCTTTTCTTTCATGTAAAATACAGACTTTCTAGTAGAAATGAAACTGAGCAGCTCTGTATTCATTCAACAGGCTGCAATAGCATTAAGAAAAGTGTGTGTGCTTTTTAATCCATGTAAATCAAACAAAGTTAACATGAAGCCATCAGAGGTGTACAGCAGAACCATTTTAACCATTGCTCTCCAGCCACTCACCTTTGTTTGTGCAGGCACCTTGGTCTGCATTTTCACTGTGGTGGTCTCAGCCCTGGATGCATCACTAGTTGCCGGTAATTTTGGAAGTGTTCTGGATGTTGTTATCACTGTACTATCCTCATCTTCGTCAGCACCTGGAGACAAAAGGGTGACACTGCATTGATCTGTGAAATCCTCCCAGACTAATCACATTTTTAATTATGACACCAAGGTAGGGGTGCTTGCACAGTTCACCCTGGGCAAATGGCTTAGATGATAATGCCTGCTAAAATAAGGATGCAAGAACAGTGTGCTCCAAACTACCAGGAAGATATTTTTCCCAAGTGATCCCATGAAAGAGGACGAGGGCCATCAGCCAGATTAAGCAGTAACCAGGAAATTAGCACAATATTTTTGAAATAGTAGGAACCAACCTGAAAAGAAGTATGAAAAAAAGCATGAATACTTGTAACAGGGAGAAACCCTGGAGTGGAAGCAGCAGCTACCAGGGCTGTGTGACCCTGTCTGAGGTGGCCTCTTGGTACCATGGGCTCTTCTAGGGCTTGACAGTGCCACTCCCTAGCCCCTGGATGTCCCCAGCAGCACCTCTAGCTCTAGCCATCATGGGGGCACCCCTGGAAGCTGTACCGTGGGGGTGCAGGGTTACCTCCTGTCACCCCCAAGAGGTAGTGTAGCGCTGGGATCACATGGGGCTAGGGGCACCCACATCTCCACAGTGGGGTTGTATGTGCAGAGGGTCCTACAAACCTCAATGAAGCGAGCTTGCACACCCCATGGCCTGCAATGGTGTGTTTGTGTATGTGAACAAATCTTTGTGTGCATGTAGCACATGCTCGAGTCAGTTACAGAAGGAGGCTGGAGATTTGTAGTTGCATGTTACCACCTTTTTAAGTGGCTGGTATTGTGGTTAGGTGTTGTATTGCCGATATTAAGCCCATAAATGTAGTTCAATGATTACCAGCTAATTACATCAATCAATCAATCAAAACTTCGTTATCGTGACTTGACTTAAGCCATATGAACTGTTTTTCTCTGTAACACAACTGCTTCAACAACAAAATCTTTTTTCTGCAGCAGATCTGTTAAATCCTCAAACATAAAAACCCAAGTAGTTTATATCTACAGAAAGACTATTTTACGTTTCAGCCATCAGGAATTCATATGTTTTAAAATTCTATAATTCAGAAGTCTTTTTCTTTTGAAATAAAGAGTGAGAAAACTCCCTAAAGATGACCTTAAATTTAATTTCCTCCACATTCAAAGCCCTGCTGAAGTATGAAGATTCCTTTAGAATAAGATAATGGACATGTCTAATAAATATCCTTTAGTGATACTGGAAGGAAGAAGACACAGACAAGAAACTAAATTATTGCAAGGCCTGAAAGAGAAAAACAATCAACCTATTCTTGGAACAGGAATCTAGGAATCTTAATGTGTCCTGCTCATTACAGACACCAGTCACCCAAGTAACAATTGGGTAATAAATCCAGCAAATGTGCATAAGAAAATTCCTTGCAAATAAAAATATATCCTCTTACAACAGGATAGTATGAGTCACTCATTCCAAACTCAATTTTTATCTTATTTTTGTAGAGAACAGGGACAGGCTGAAAATACGAGCACAATAACGATGTTTTGAACTCATGATCAAGAATTATATATATTTGGCATTGAAGGGAAGGGCATTAACAAGAAAATAAAGCAACTTCTGTACTATAGGAAAGAAAATTTAGCACCATTTAAAAAGGTACTACATTAAAGCTACCAGAACAGAATAATACTGGAAAAACTCTCAGATCAGAGATACCAAAATTACAGTGCAACCTCTAGAATAAGACTTCATAACAAGAATCAGATATTTTCCTGAAATGCTACTCAAAGATCAAAAAAACAGCATCTTACTTCAAAACAGAGGTGAGGAAAGGCATCCAACAGGAAAATTTTGATGGCTTTGCCTCAAGAGTTTTCTTTGAGAAATAAGTGCCCAATGTACAGCTCAGGCTGCTTCACCTTCCAAAGTTCCTCCAAATTAAACACAATTTTCAGAGTCAAGGAAATTAAAATTGATGAGCAGATTAGAGATCTGATGATAAAACACACTTTGAGAGTACAGAACTTTATTTTCTTCCTTTTCTGAAATGAGAAGTCCCTTTTAATCACAACTGCTTCTCCAAATCCTTAAAAGGCCACCTTTGCTTCAGGCAATAGTCGTGTCTGCCAGATAACATGGTGAGCATTACAGTTCTGAAGCTCTCTAGCTATGGAGGATGCAGATATCTGGTTTCGACAAATGGATGACTAATCTAACTCCAAGACTAGTCACTAGATTTGCAGTGAAGGCACCCAACTCCTCTTCTATATGGCCTAAGGAAATCCTGACAATCCCCAAAATATTGGGACACCTATCATTTAGGCCTGAGTTAGGTACTTTCTCAAATACATCCCCATGGTTCCTGCTTTCTAATTAGCTTTATCTGGACAGGTGTCTGCTTGACACAGAGTAGGGGTAAACAAAGGGAAGGCATTCCTTTTGCTAAACTGACAGTAGTTTTCTCAGAATTGATTGTAAATACAACTAAGGGATAGAAAAAAAAACTCTCTAAAGCTCTCCAGAGCATAATAGCACTTTACATAGTATCATGATCTTTAAAAGGCAAAAAAAAACCCCACCCCAACAACCAAAAAAGAGAGAACCAACCCCCTTCCTGAATCCAAAAAAGATTGGAAAGAAAAAAACTACAGTGTGTGATGTGTATAGGAGAATAACTTCCAGCTAGGCTGTTAAAAGGAATACTGTGATATGGCTGGAGTATAAGAGCTAGCTTACTTTTTCCTCTTGAATATATCACTGTCTCGTTAGACAATTTTGGGATTTGGCCAGCTTGGGTGACAGTGCTGGGTATAAACTGCC
>JBCJKH010043726.1:0-25760 GCA_039877255.1 Loriculus beryllinus
CCTAATTTTTACTGCCCTTTTCCCCTTAAAATATGGTATTAGTTTCAACATAATTGTCACTGATGTTAGCAGAGCAGTGGTTTCAGTTATCTGCTATTTTTTCTGTTAACCTAGCAAAATTTCCACTATATTTATGTTCAGTTGCATCTGTGTTGGTGTCTTGCTTCTTTGCATGCTTTTTTAAACCGTCTCTTAAAATATTAAAAGTAATTGCTTTTTTCTAATCAGAGAATGTAGGAATTTAAGCATTCAGTATATAATTTTCTTTTTCTGTATTGATTCTGAAGGTTTTTCTTGTCTATTTGCTAGACAGCTAGTCTCACAAAACATTAAAATTTTATGAGTAGTAATATCATTTTAGAGATTTGGAGAAAGACCTGTCAGTAAAAAGGGTTCTGGAGTATAAAATTAATTTTTCAACTGTGGTGCCATTCATTGGAAGTTAGTATTATAGGAGACAAATTAACTGAATAACCTAGTTCATAGTAATCTTATTTCTAATATTACATGGTGTGGTATCGTCATCAAAGAGTTGTCTCTGCACTGAAGAAATTAACCAAAGGTCAAATTTTCCCACCTGGTATTTGAATTATTTTTACTAACTCCTTCTCGTTGATATGTATGTTCATATGGTTTAATGTGATATAGTGAAGTAACCAAAGACCTAATGTATCCAGAAAACTAAGTTAGTCTACAAATAATTCCTTCTATTTAAAATATAACTGTAAGAAACAAAAAATGCAAACTATCCTGAAGCATTTTTAAAATTTCATGTTAATGCTCTCCTGTTGTTTGTGAAATCATGTAGTATTCTTTAAAGCCTCAGCTGTATCATTTTAATTGTCTGGAAAGAAAGAGAGATGCTTTTCTAGTAGATTAATGGATATCAAGTGTGTTTTCCATCTTTTTTCTTTTCATATATCAAGGAACTGTGGGTTATTTGTAATGATTTGTTTTTCAGAGAGATTGCACATTATTTCTTTCTAATGTTCTGTGGATATTATGGTATATTTATATAAAATTGAAAACACTAAGAATAATGCATTGGCCAGAGGAAAATAAGGTACTAAATTAGATGAGGATTTGGTAATGAACTGGAAAATTAAGAATTTAGACTATAAATCATTCCTTGTGCTATGACCCCATATATGTGTACCTTTTGGAAATCATAAAGACGGAGACAAGAGACAAAAAAGAATTTGAAGTATCTCTATGTCACAGCTAATCAAAACAGTATTTTTTTAATTTTACCATATTCTACTGAACACCTCCACAGTGATATTGGAACTATATCATGGTTTTAATTTCAAGTTTCGATTATTTTTGGTAGATATAAGCTTGACCGTCTGTTCTGTATTTAATCATATCTATAGGTAGTTATTTTCTTCACCATAATGTTCATTAACAATTTAAAATGTTACAGCTGCCTTCAAAGGAAGAGACACACAGTTTACTGTAGTTTTCTCATGGGCTGCGTATATTCTCCTTTGGAGACTGAATTATCTTGTTGATCTCCAAATCTTGCTGGTGTTTTTGAAACTTCAGAGAAGGTAGAAAGATAGAATCTTGTCTTTTGTGAAACCGTATGTATTTCCTAATGCTGAGAGATAGAATTTAGGTTGTAATTACATAGCTGTCTTTTCTGCAGTGGAGTGTTGAAAGTGTATTAAACGAGCAGTGCTGTGTGCATTAACTACTGTTCCACCGTTCAAAGCTGCAGCATTTAGAGTTAATTCATTACTCTCAATTTTTCTTCCCTAATGATTTAACAGTTCAAAGGTAGCATCTTTTCATGGCTTTTACACTTTAAAAGAAAGTTTGCTAAAGCAGAATTGGATTTTCAACATGATCAATAAAACTAAATCTAAACTACTCATGGATCACATCATTTGCTCCTCTTTTCTCACCTGTTTTATCACCCTTTAAAAGTGCCGTGAGTAGACTAAAACATCCAACAAGCAAAAGTGAGTGTAAGCATCTCATATATAAGTACATGATTAAATTTCACAATATTGCTGAGATCTAGAAAGGTAATCTTCTGCAGATATTTCTTTTAGAGAAGAACCTTCTTTTTTGGTGTGCCAAAGTGTTGTTTAGAAAACTAAGGTCACATTATGTTCCTGGTGTTAAAACACATAAAATTGAGAATCTTGAATGCAGTTCTGGTTTTACTAACTGAAGTAGGGACTGAAACATTAGTCTTTCTTCATGTGACATTTCAGTGCCAAGTGAGCTGTCTGCTACTCTCATGTAAGGCCACTTCACTATTCTGGGAAAATATTTCTGTTCTATTTAAACATTGAAATATTTGCTATCAGAAGAAGAGTGTTATCTTCCCAAGCTGACTGCCTGTTAAAGTGGAAAGCCTTGCTTTGGAGAAAAGGATATTTAACCTTCTATATCTTGGGCCCTTATATCCAAAGCAAAAATATAAGTAAGTATTTAATCCTCTTGATTTAAAATTCCGCATAATTCAGGATAAAATGCAGCTCATCCTGCCATTATGAAGTTAAGAAAATCATTGTCTTTGGAAAGTAATACCTGAAGGCAGGAAGTAAGATACTGTTTTTAGGGAAAGTTCTTTTATTGTTTGTTTTTAATGACAGTCTTTGCCTTAAATTCAGAAAGCAAATACTGATACATGCACATAAACCCTTCACTGTGGCATATCAGGAAATGAGGACATAACGTTTGCAAATAGCATTTGTAAAGACGCCTCTTGCAATTGGGCACACTGTGTGTAGTCTGTTAGATTTTGGTCTACATAGACAAAAATTGGTCTCAGCTTCTCTTCTCCACAGTCCTTTCCCTTTTCTTGGCTTAGAACAGTGAAGTCAAGCCTTGCACACTGCTCTTTACAACGTGGCTGTATGATGCTTGCATGAGCAGAGTAGCATACATGCCACATATGGTGTATATGTGCTATATCATATAGCATAAGCTGATTTGATGCTATGACACATAGCTTCACAAAGTGGTGTACTTCTAGAGGACCTTTCAACTTTAAGGATGTGAAAGCATTTGACAAATGTTCAGCTGAACCTTATCAGCTCCTTTGAAATAAGCATCATTTTTTTCTCTGTTTTCTCACAAATGGTAAGTTTGGCTGTGGTTTCACACTGAACTGATCAAGCTGACAGATTTTTTCCTTTCTTGGTTTTCTTTTTGGTTTCATTGAGGGGTTTTTGGGGTATTTTTGGTGTGTCATTCCCCACCACCCCCCACCACCACCACCCTCCCTGCAGTGAAATCAGTCTTTATTTCAATTCACTGCAGTAAGACTCTAGCAGCTGTTTCAACATTACGACAGGTGGTGGTACAGGAATTCAGATGCATTTTTTAAGCATGAGGCCCAGGGTCCTTAGCTATCACCAAAGAAACTGTGTGAAACAGCTTTTGACGTGTTGTAGGGTTATTTCTTTGCTTAAAATCACATTGAAATTGATCACAGATAACGGTAAGAGGGGGTAGCTGTCCAAAGTATTTGCATTAGTGACATGACTAATCTGCAGCAGGAAGGAATACTGTGTATGTTGTGAAGGAACATCTTCTCTAGAATTTCCATTTTCTCTAGAATTTCCATTTTCTCCTATGTTTCCATCAGTCTGTGAAATAAGGGTTTTTTACTTGCTAAATGACAAGCTTCTTTTGAGAAAATCAGCAGGGGTGTATTTGCAACTCACCCAGTAATTGCCCTGATTATTTCTGAAAGGTAAAGAGTTCAGTGAAAGTTAGGGAGAGGGGAAGTCAAAAAAAGAAAAAAAAAGTTGGTATGTATTTCTAATGCAAGGAAGGCTTGGCAAGGCTGTAGAAGAGAGAGTAAATTACTAGTATTTACTTACCATTGTATTTAATTTCTGCTCTATTGCTTTTAGTTTTCACATAAGCAAAGCATGACTCTTCCTTATTTAGGAAAGAAAAAGTAAAACATTTATTACCGCACTGAAAGATGACTCTGGGGCAGTCTAATAAGCTTCTTTCCTGCTACATACACCACATACACCCATGCTCTCAAATAAGACTTAAAGCAAAGCCTAAAAAGACATAATTTTTCTGGGATGGATTAGGGGTTGACGCTTTTAATAAAATCAGGAAAAGCACATTCTAAAAACTTTAAAAATAACCACCCCACACCACCAAACCCTATTTTGCAGTTGAATAAAGAGGATAGGCTTAGAAGTCCAAACTGGAGGAAGGCTGGCCACAGGCAAGCAACCAGCTGGCTATCTGCAGCTTTGCAGAAGATTTAGTGTAAGAGTAGATTATAAACAGGATGTAACAATGTCATACTTATAACCGTGATGGGGAGAGCAAAAATCCATTGGCTTGCAATGGATGAACTGGAAGAGCACATATAAGATACAGTTTTTCACACTGCTCATTAATGTCCAGGGAAGTCCAGAGAAGAGCACAGAGCAGATTTAGAGAAGTGTGGCTTAGGGAAAAGGAAGAGCTGAGTAATTGGGAAACAAAGGCCTGAGATACAACACTTTTGTGTCTGTGGTGGGTAGGTTGAGAGGAATTCTTTTACAGAAGAAACTGTGAAAGATTAAGCACTAGACTAGGTAGCATATGGAATTTATTAAATCCTCAATGTTGGAGGTCTTTATTAACAGGTCTGAGCAGGAATTCATAAAATATGGTCTACGTAGCCCTGATGCTGTGTGACCACATCCTGAAAAGTACAGGTCTAAGCTGCTGGGTGGATTTCTCCATATCATAGAGGGGACCTTAAAGATCATGTAGTTCTAATAGCCCTGCAACAGGCAAGGACACTTTCCACTAGACCGGGGTGCTCAGAGCCTTGTCCAACCTGGCCTTGAACACTGCCAAGGATGGGGCAGCCACAGCTTTTCTGGGCAACCTGTGCCAGTGCCTCACCATCCTCACAGTAGAGAACTTCTTCCTAACATCTAATCTAAATCCACCCTCTTTCAGCTTAAAGCCATTTCCTCTTGTCCTCCTATCCTTATGTGTCCTTGTAAGAAGTCCCTCTCCAGCTTTCTTGTAGGCCCTCTTTAGGTACTGGAAGGCTGCTATAAAAGGTCTCCCCAGAGCCTTTTTTTCTCGCTTCTCCGGGCTGAACAAGCCCAACTCTCTCAGCCTATCTTCATAGGAAAGATATTCTAGCCCTCTGATCATCTTCACAACCTCCTCTGAACTCAATGCAACAGGCTCACATCCTTACTTTGGGGCCTCAGAGCTGAATGCTGTACTCCAGCTGGGGTGTCATGAGAGCAGAGCAGAGGGGGAGAATCACCTACCTCTACCTGCTGGTCATGCTCCTTTTGATGCAGTCCAGCATGTGATTGGCTTTCTGGGTTGCAAGGACACATAGGAAGTAGCAGGTGCTCATCTGCACTGTGTGCTTTTGCATGGAGGGTAGGCGACCAGCAGTGCATAACTGCCTGCAAATACATCTACAAAACAGAGGCAAACTGCAAACTAAGATAGCTGGACTGGAGAGATACCTACCTCAAACAACGTAATTACTGTTGCTGATCTTGCCCTGGCGCAAAGTGATGAGTTACATCCGCTCTTGAGGGGCCTTTTAATCCTCTTTTAACCACAGTTCTGTAGTTAAATTTTTATTTTGCTCTAAATGCTGAAAAATTATAAACATATTGTAATAAATTACTTACTGAATGGTAACTATTTCAGTTGTGTATCCTCTACAGACGTTACTGCAATAACTTTCTAATCAATCACAAAACCAGAAGAAGAAATGTACAGAAATAAATGGCTAGAACCCAGTGAAAGACTAGAATATAAGGCTTTTGCTGTTAGCTTTTGTTTGTTTAGAAACACTTCCATCTCTGGCTATATGGGCTTGTGACATGTCTGCAGAAAGCTTATCACTTGTGCAAACAGTTTTGCTTCATTCTTTTGCTAACTGACTCTGGTGGGAGATAACAGTATAGGTAGCTTTTGTGTGGGAGAAGTCTCACTCTTAGGATTGAATCTAGTTATTTACCTATCTTTCAGTCAGATAATACTCCAGGAGTTTATACTTGTTTGCCAAAACACTAATTTGAGTTGTCACCTTTCTTTTAACCTAACCTTTCTTTTAACCTTTCTAATTTTCCATTGTGTGACTTCTAACCAGAAAGAGCTCTGTTGGCACAAATATTCCTCAGCTTTAGATGGCTCATTCTGGAAAATATCAAAGACCCTCTAAGATCAGAAAATAACCACGAAGTTCAGACTTCTTTTCGTCTTGCTGGAAGAAAGTACCAATACGAGGCCACATTTCAGAGGATATTTCAAAGTCAGCATGTCCACCACCCTCAAACAATACACCAAATGTTAAAATTAACAACTGAGTATTAGAGGGTAAAAAGGAAATGAAAGTAATACCCAAGACCACAATTTCCTAATCAGATGTATATAAAATACTACATTTAAGCTCATAATTAAATGTTTCCTCTGTCAGAATTGGATAATACCAGTATATCTGTAATTTGGCCTTATCCTTTACAGGTCAGCCATAAGATTTATTCAACTTGCCACTGTGTTATCATGTTGAACATGTTCTACTCACAAAATATTGTCAAGCTTCGGTTTTGAGAAGCCCCTCTGGAATTTATGCAACTTTCAGTTGTTTATGGCTCATTTCACTGGGATGGCAGAAATCATCCTGCTGACCCAGAATAACTATTGCAAGATGCTCTAAGAAATGAAGCATTTGAGACTTGCACTGGTACAATTCTGTGTGCTGATACTGTTTTACATTAACTTGACATTATCAAAAGCATGTATATTTTCTAGTCCCGATTTTCTGAATGTTGTACCTTTTTTAAAACAAGTGTCAGTAATAGTAATAATTTTACAAAGAACTAAAATTTAGCACAGTTATATGCACCTGTAAACATAGTCTACATAGGATTATGTATGTCATGAGTTCCTGAGGTCTCTGATTTTTGTCTTTCTTTCATATTTCCTGTTTACAAAAGTGGCTTTGTATAATGCCTGGCAAATACAAGACCTTTCCTACTGCCTCCTACTGAACCTGCTAGCCTGTCTAATCAGTCTCCAAGTCTACCACCCTTGTGAAACATCTTTCACAAAGAGAATCTTTGTTAAAGAATTGTGTAAGAGGTTACCAGTCACTTAAGAAATAAGTGTTTGCCAAAAATTGGTGTGTGCCAAACCAATCTGATTTTTTTTTTCCCCCAACAAACATGCTTTAATAATGAAGTAAAATGAAGTTCATTGTAATCATATTCAAAGTAAACAAGTTCTGTCGTGCTTGGAATGGGTACTGTGAAATGAAATAGCAATAGTTACCTGCTGCTTTGACTTAGGTTCTAGATATTTTCTTTGGACCGTGAACTGAACTTCCAGGATGATCTGCCCAGGTGTCAGAAATGGGTCTGTTTTTCAGACAATGTGCCTCTTTGAGGTATTTTCTTTCCACTTAAAAACTACTTTTTGGAAGAAAAATCTTCCTCTATCTGTTCCCCATCTCTGGGAGGATCTCAGGAGAGTGAATGCATCTCTAGGGAATCTAGGTCACTCTGACTCTTGATATTTAAATCCAGTAAGAAAGTAAGATTTAGCCTGACTACTAATGAATTATCACTGTTGCACTGGTAGCACTTGATGTGCAAAGGTCATCTGAATGCCACTTCCTGATGCCAGACATAGAAAAACATTAATGTTTAGCTGTCCGATGTTAAACCATGATGTGTATTTCACTGTGCCCAACTAACTGTTCAGATTTACTGCATAAAGTCCTCATCAATATGCCATCTGTTAATAGCTTCAGAACCGTGTAAAACATGTTTACATTAGTGAAAAACATTCATTACTAACTGTTGAGTGAGATGTGAAGACAATGACAAAAACTGGGGAAGGTTTGGCATGTTTTTTCTATAATTAAAAAGCTTAAAATGTGCTACCCAGGTTCCTTGGTTTAACAGAAAATCATGTCCTTAGAAAGCTATTTTCATCCTTCTCAGTGTAATAATAATTTATTAAAAAAAAAAACAAAACAACAGCTCTGGGGAAGAGTTTTGTCTTTGCTGGACATACTGGACAGTGTTATAAATATTCTTGTGATTGTTTTCTATAATTTATACTTCAGTGTGGCAAACATGTGTAGTCTAAGTATTAATTTACCTTTGGTTTAAAGAACTGTTTCAACATAAAGCATTTAATTTACCAGGTCTTTTGTTAATAATTTTGAAATCTAATGGGTTACAAAAATTTTATGCTGTGTACAGGCAAAATGGTAGAAAATGTTTGGCATATAGTTGTCTGATAAATCCACAATCTATTACATACAAATTAATTTAAATTACAGTTTTACCTGGCTCTATTAAACCAGATCATGCATATTCTTATTAGCATCCTGGGTTTCTACCAAGCTGAGGAGTATAGTCCTCTTTTCTTGCTTTTGTCAATAGAGAGAAAGAAAGGGCAAGTTGTAGCATTAGTTTTTTTCCATTGCTTTGTTCTTGTGATTTATTGTCTTTCTGTTCTGAGAATCCCTGAGAAGGGCAGGAAATCTCTTAATGAGAGTGAATCAACTAATGCTTTTATCTGGCTCAGCATATCAGGTAGATAGATGGAGAAGGAGAAGGTATAGAACAAAAGCTTGAAATTCAAAGTCTCAAGTGCAAAAAAATAATTTAAAAATTTTCTTCTACTGGAAGAAATAGAATAGCTTAATACATAGTAACAGCACCAACTGGGTCTGGGGAAATCAAAGCCACATTTCTGCAAGACTACTGTAATATTTTCTTATGCTAACAGAGAAATTTTTAACCACAGACATTTAAAATACAATTGAATGTCACTTCAATGCTTACATGTCTTATGGCAGAGTATTTATTTACTACAGTGTCTGAATTCTCTGAAGTGTGACCTTCATTTCCTCTCATATCTGAAAGGAATAAACTATATTTATTAAAATATGTATATATATATATATATATATATATATATATATATCTGGGTATGTGATTATTTAGATGTATAAACTTATGTGAGTATATACTTCCTCATTTTTCTAGCACTGAATTCAAAACTTGCTAACATATGGGAAGGCCTAACAGAAACCACTGTTGTCATCTGTAGTGCAAGTTACAAAAGATTGTCTGTAAGTCATTAAAGGCAAGCAATGATTCACCTGTGGATAAGCCTTATAACACATATGTAAGTATGCATTTCTCATAGGCAAAGAGCTGATAGACAGGAAATCTTTGAAAATTTTAAAGATACAGAAGTAGATTTGCACGTGTATCTGTGGTATTGATAATGATTTATGTTACAGGTAAGCCTTATGCCAAAGCATAGCCCCACTTCTTGTTTTCCTGTCCATCTCCATTCACCTTCCAAAGACTGTATCCTCCTATTCCTGATTGTTCCCAGCTTTCAACCATGTGTTGTGATTGCAAATTAGTATTTGGTTTTTTGGTTTGTTGTTTGTTTTTTTTTTTTCTCACCACACACCCATACATATTCACCTCTCTTCTTTAGTTCGAGTTCACCAGAGGTAGCTACATATGGGCAGGCATCAGCAGAGAGTGGAAACTTCTAGTATGAAAGATTAAATGCAGCTTGCTGGAAATAAACATGAATTATTGCTATGATGAATGCAGTAATGTCGACTTAGTGCTTTCTTCAAACTTTACAGTGATCGAAGATAGAAAAATATTTGGGACAGATTACCTCAGAATATGCTTTATGTAAAAGAAGGAAAAAAATAGGAGAGGCTTCTACCTTTTTAGCCACTGTCTGAAAATCAGATAATAAAGTTCTGTATTTTAATGCTTTCCTACTTTATCTCTAAGCGACAGTCAATGTCTTAGAAAAAGCTGGACTAAAAGCTTTTCAAGAAATCTCTTTTCAAGCAGTTGTTTACTAATGTTTCCAATAATATTGCATCCTCAGCTTTGGCTGGGCAAGATGGGGAAAAAGGATGATAACAGGCAAATAACTGAAATTATGTGCTTTCTAATTACATAATTTTAGGAATTAAAATGGTTTGTTTTGTTGTGACTTTAAGTCATATGAAGCCTATATTAAAGTCCACTTATTCTGAAAGAGATTTATTACAACAGTGTAGCAGAAAAGTTTATTTTAAACAAATAAGACACAAAAATCTATCAGGACTCTGGGAGCATAGGACATGATTCAACAAGTCCCTAATTTTTTCAAAAAAATGTATCTCTAGGGAGAACAAGCTCCTGAGGACAAAAATAAATAAATAAATAAATAAATTAAACAATCGTCACTTCTTCATGCCTACTTGAATGCAGGCTTTCTCTCCTTGGTGCTTGTGTTTTTTCAAGACTTTCCGTGTACCATCTGAAGTGCTTCGTAGCCTCATGAACTTGGTGTGTGCGGATATTGGCACAGCCATTCTGCAGAACACTCTTTTTTGCATTTAAAACAGGCTGGTCTTCAGAGAATAATTTCAGATGCCCAAAAGAAGTTTGTTAGAGGTTTGGGTGCCTTGCTGTACATGAAACGTTTGTCTCTATTGGGGAAAATTACCCCTGTGGTTACTATTCCATAGAACTGGGAAGTCTTTACAACCACTAAGTCTTGATCTGGTAATGCAACTGAGGATTAAATGCATGAAGTAAAAGATAGTCAATCACTCATTAAGCATAGGTCTTGTGGGCTTCTGGTTCTCAATAATTTTTTTTTTTTTTTTTTTTTTTGCAGTTATCTTCTAAAGTTTTTGGAACTTTAAAAATATATTAACACTTTTTTTGTATGTTCTTCTCCAATGGATGAGTCATACAGATGGAACCTTTACAGTCTAGTCTTTTAACACTGAGGACAACCCTAGGGTTTGTCCTGTGGCATTTTCCAAGCTACATATTCTTATTTGATGCCCAAAGCTGTAGGAGAAAGTCCAGTGAAATTTCTGGGTTGATTCTCTGTCTCACACCCACTTCAACAGATAACCAATTTTCATCAGATCACTGAAATGTTTAGCACTAACTCTTGGTCTAGTCTCTGCCATGTTGCAAGTCACTTTCCTGAATCCACAATTAGTTTTCTGGGCAATAGTCTAGTACAGAACTCCAGAAGACTGAAAGTGTCTAAAATATTAGGAACTATCTTGTTTTAAGAAACAACATCTTATTCTAAGACTGTCATCAGAAATAGCTGTTTTCTTGTCCATGTAACTCAATGAGCGGAGGGTATGCAGAGCATTCACAGCACTGATGTATGTAAAATGTATTTATAAGTATCTCCTCTGAAACCAATCTGGAAAATTTGTTGAAAAGTGTTTGGAGATCAGGCTTGTGGTTTGCTCTGAAGTGTGGATGCTTTTTAATAATGGGTTCAAAATGCTAATTATCATACAATTTCTTAATTGCAAGGCATTTTGATTCAGAGACTTGATTCACAACTACAAAAAAATTATTAGGTCAGAGGGGGAGATCAAGATCAGTGGTTGAAGGAAGGAATGTACAAGGTCAAAATTATTCCTTTTTAATTTATTTCTGTCATTCTAGATTTAATTTCTTAGACATTGTTCATAACCATTATAAGGTTTTTCATTTTCATTTCTCACTATAGTAAGGGAAACTTTCACCTTTTAAATAGCATGTCACTTACAAAATTTGAATTTAAAAAGTTTACCTAAAGGCAGCATTCTTCTAAATTTATAATCATCTCAATATCTAAACACCACTACATACAACTTGACATATTCCTATTCAAAATTATTATCATAAAAATTCATAGTGTTAAATGATATGTGCCTATAATTAACTCTCTTGTGACATGAAGAATATTGCTTTTGACAAGGACCTTATTTTGCCTGTCAAAACTATTGCCACTCTGATCAGAGATTATCTTCAAAGAATCGTAGAATGGTTTGGCTTGCATGGGACCTTAAAGATCATGTAGTTCCAGCCACCCTGTCACAGGCAAGGATACCTCCACTAGAATAGGGTGCTCAAAGTCCTGCCCAGGCTGGCCTTAATACTTCGATGAATGGGGCACCCACAACTTATCTGTACAACCCTTTCAAAGCCTCACTGCCCTCACAGTAAAGAACTTCTTCCTTATATCTAATTTAAATCTATCCCCTTTGCATTTAAAGCCATTTCTGTTTGTCCTTTCACTACATTCCCTTGTAAAAAGTCCCTCTCCAGCTTTCTTGTAGGCCCCCTTTAGGTACTGGAAGGCTGCTATATAAGGTCTCCTCAGAGACTTGTCTTCTGCAGGCTGAACAAGCCAAATTTTCTCAGCCATGCCTCTGATCATCTTCACAGCCTCCTCTGAACTCACTGCAACAGGTCCACATCCTTCTTATTTTGTGTCCGCCAGAGCTGAATGCAGTACTCCAGCTGTGGTCTCAGGAGAGCAGAGTGGGAGAATCACCTCCCTCAACTGGCTGGTCATGCTCCTTTTAATGCAGGCCACGACATAGTTGGCTTTCTGGGTTGCAAGCAGACACTGCCAGCTCCTGTTGAGCTTCTTGCTAACCAACACCAGGTCCTCCTCTGGCCTGCTTTCTACCCAGCCTCTGCCCAGCATGTATTTGTGCTTGAGATTGCCCCGATCCAGGTGAAGGACCTTGCACTTCACATTGTTGAACTCAGTGAGGTTTGTACTGGCCCGCCTGTCAAGGTCCCTCCTTCCCCTTCCTGTATGTCAACCACACCGCAGAGCTCAGTGTCATCGGCGGATTTGTCCATGTTGCTGACAAAGATGTTAAACCATGCCAGTCCTAGTACTGACCACTGAGGAATGCTCAAAGCCTTTTATAGTGCTTTGAACAAATCACATGCATACTTCCTTTCTCAAAATAAAATGGGCTTCGCAAAAATCCTAGTGTGCTACCCAGCATATTCAGATTTGTTACGTTCTTTTAGCAAGTATTATTTCACAGGTATGTATTTGAAGGGCTACATTTGTGCATGGAAGAGATCTAATACAAAATGCTAAAAAAAAACACCAAACCCAAAACAGATGTACTGATAGCCTATTGCAACTGTTTGCCATCACACTTTTACTACAAGCAATTTTTAAAGAAGCAGTTAAGTTTAAATATGCTATTTCAGGAGATAAATTTTCAACATGTCTGAATGATTTTACTGCTTGCTAAGGAAAAAATGGATTTTGAATATGAACTCTGTTCTGTGTGAGATATAGTCTGAACAACTGTGAATATTTCAGAATTAATCCA
This sequence comes from Loriculus beryllinus, assembly GCA_039877255.1. Lineage (NCBI taxonomy): Eukaryota > Metazoa > Chordata > Aves > Psittaciformes > Psittacidae > Loriculus > Loriculus beryllinus. The sequence continues at coordinate 13,163 of JBCJKH010043726.1, forward strand.
TTCCAAATTCTCTGTTACTTCCCTCTCCTCATTAAAGATTTTAAGTCTCGTTTCAGAAGCACACAGATATCTTGACAAGTATAAAAAAAAAAGTCAGTGCTTGAGAGAGAATATTTTTATTCTTGTTAAAATTGTCTTGATAAATAAATATTGATCAGATGCTGCAAAACCCTGCAGATGAATTAATTGCATTTGAGGAGAAGAGAAGAGAAAAAAAACTGCTGCAGGGTACTGTTAACTTATAAAACTATGATGAGAAAATAGGCATGCACTGTAATTTGAGCTGGGATTCTGGTATAAAAAAGAGGAGATTTGAGCAAAGTCCTTTCAACTGAAATTTTCTCTCGCTCTTGCCAGGGTTATTGATTAGGGCCACTTCAGCTGCAGATGAAGTCTGCAGGGGGAGAGAGCAGATCTTCAGTCTGCCTCTACAGACCTGTTAACATCATTAGGTCTGGTTAGAGCCGTAGCTTCTCAGCAGTTGTGCTGGTAGAGCTGTGTGAGACCCTGTGCACTTTGTTTGGTCTTCTTAGCTCTGTGCTTCCACATTTTAAAAATATTGAAATGCTTATCAACTCTCCAGCCATATCACATGCAGTTTTGCCACATCAGATAGACAGTTTTCAGTATGAGGTTTTCGCTATGCTTCTCTGGGATTGCTACCCTTGGCTTCCAGAAGAGGATGGTTAAATATTTGTTCTCCCTGAAACAGGGAGAGCGTCTGACTCTTTCCACAGAGTTTGATGAAGGGGGAAGGTTCTGGGGTCATTGGGATAGAGGGATTAAGCAGCCTTGTAATCCTAGTTTATGAAGAGATTCATGTTGTGGCTGATCAGCAGCCAGTCCAGATGGGCTGCCCACACAGACCAAGGTCTGAAGTGATAAATAAAGAGACGGGGCTGTGTGTACATGTAATATTTAATTATGTTAATCTCAAGTGATTTCATGTGATGACATCAGGTACAAGAAGAACGATAATTAGTTTCTAAACCAGTAATTGTTTGCAGACCTACTTATTTATCCTCCAGTCATCTTGGTGTAAGCGCTTATAATCACAATTTCCTATGTGCTGTGAAACAGCACAAAATGTATTGCCAGTTCCATGTCTGTTTAGTTCTGCCTGCTTCCATGCCATTTTTTCATTCTTCTGTGTGTAATTTTGGTTCCACATCTTTTTTAAAGGACAGAATTATCAGCTGCTGAAGTTTATCCTGCATGTTATGGTAGTCTTCCTGAGAGTCTTCCATTCAATGTGATGTGCAGGTTCTCTGTAGGTGGTCTCTAAATATCTTGGAAAGTCTTCAGGTTCATAAGCAAAATCCAGGGTTCATATTTCTAAGGCAGGGGTATATTGACATTCATCACCATAGGCTTTGGAGAAATTTGGAACTGCTGAGTGCTAAAAGGAATATTTTCTCTATCTCTTCCAAATAGGTGTGGTTAAATTCAGAAGCTGATTATATAAATTATAGTGCAAAACTAATCTACAGCTTAATATTGAGTTACAGACAAGCAAATCAGCTTTGATTAAACACAACAGCATGAGTTTCAGACATCTGTTATGTCTACCAAGAAATTAATATATTTTTTTTTATACCCACTGGTGCACTTTTTTCAAAATAAGGCATTCAGTTTTGTCTTTGAATGAACATAAAATGTTCAGAATCTGATTTCTTCTTTACCTCAATATTTGTTTTGAACATGCTAAAGCAAATTTATTACATTCCTACTGGATTTAAAGGATGTATTTCTTTCTGGTTTCCTGAGCTGTTTTGGTTTTAATTTGTTAATGCTGAAACATCTTATTTGCTGGTTGGTTGTCTCTCTGTAGTGCAAATTGTATTAAAAAGGATTCAAAACTTCATTAGAAAAATCCTGCTTGTTTACTTACTGCAAAAGACAGGCAAATAGCAATAGAAAAACACTTCAACTATACTAGTGTACACCACAAAATACTTGTAACACCTAATGAGTGACATATTTACACTAATGTTTGGGTAGGTATGCACATTTCTCTGTTGTCTGTGCCTGTCTCTGTATCAAAATACATTTCAATCTTTGAAGTTGTTCTGTAGCTGTTTAAACTTTTATAGTTTTAATATTACAGTTTTTTCCTATGCTATATCTTCCCATATTTAGAATCATTCCCTAATTTGTTAGTAACATTTGAATCATCTGGAAAGCTCAGTAATGTAGTTGCAACAGTAATAGAAAGCCTATACAAAAGACAATTTGCAAGTATGTAAGTAAAAAAAGAGGATATAGCCTTCCAATCATAATTTCTTATGAGCTGTTCTCTTCTTGCCACCTTCCTGTGAAATTCTATTGTGCAGCCTTGGAATCATGAGCTGTGGTCCAACACTGATGGTCATCATCTCTGTGCTGCATTCAGCTACTGGCTGTTCTCTTTTTTTTTGACCACCTTGCTGTAAATTTTAAGGGATGATTTGACTTTCCTGTAACCTATTCCAAGTCTGTGTGGAATCTTGACATTTTCAAGAATTGTGGGGTTTTTTCTATTCTTTCTTCAGTTTTCTGAAATGCGTATTTTTATTACCCACTATGTTCTGAGAAATACAACTGGAGATAGCTATTCCTCTCAAATTTGATAGTGATTATATTTCATAGCTCTTCACTGACAATGGCAACTCAATACAATAATCATCTACATGCTAAAAAGAACAAAATCAGGAATGTGTTTCCAGGAATTTCATCTGTCTGTAATCTTTATGCATAACAAGCTTTCTTTTTAAAGATATACTCTTCCTATTTGGTTCATGTGCGTCATAAATTCTATGATCAATACCTAACAAATAAAGACACAGCATCAGATTAGCTCCAAAGAAGGATTAGTGCTAGGATTAGTACTGGGAAAAATGTCTGCAGTAACTAGTTGCTTGTGATTATAAAAAAGAAAATAGTCTAAAACCTGGTACTCATGAAAATTGGAAAGTTCTAGACATCAGACTTGTGACAATCTAAACATGAGACCTGAATAATCCACAGGAATCCATAAATCGTTTTGTCAAGAAAGATGTGGAACAAAAATGTGGGCAAACATTGGGTATCACAGAAAATATTCATAAATTCTTCAGAAATTCCTCCAAGACAAAAACATTAAGCTTATTTTGGCAGTTTTAGAAGCATTTTACGTATTACAAGTTGTTGACTAATTGAGGTGGTTTTGAGCCATCATACCTTTTTCACCCTAATTCTGTTGAAATGTGGGATGTTTGGGAAAATAAATGGATTAGATAGACTCAAAGTACTCTTTTACTTTTCAGAATCACGAGAAACTTAACATGTTCTTATGTATTAAATATGTTCTTCCTTTATAGGAATTAAAAAGTACAGGATATTTATAACTTTTACCATCAAGTTTTACATGCGCTCTGAGTAAACTCCTGAAAGCAGTCATCTTTTGTCTCACTGAATTAACTTTCTGTTAAAGAAACTTTTCATGGGTGTCCTTGAGCCAGCAATCAGCAACATAGCCCTTACTGACTGCACAGTACGAAAAGAGCTTCTTCGGTTCTTTATTTTAAATAGCATTTATACAGTACAATGTACAACTTGTTTTCAGTTATCTGATATGGGCCACATACAGTAATCCCCAAGGCTGGCATCCATGTACTTTTTTTATCACTTTAAGACCCAGCATATCAGTGTTTTCTGATTGCTTTATTTTTAAGCTAAATTCAGCAAGAAATGTTCCCTGAAGATCTAAATGGTTCTGAAAGGTATTGCCTTATTATGAGAACCAAACATCCCTTCTTACCCACGTGGTGCTGTCTCATTTCATGTTATTACTTTTTTTCCTATACTTCTTATTTTTGAAATATATAAAGTTTAATGTCTAGTATAGAAAGATCTTTATTTCTCTGCTCCAATTTCTTTACATTATATGTGTTGCAAATGCCAGCCCCTTTCTCCCATCTACAAGAACAAACAAAAAGAAAGGTTCTTTGTAAACGTAAAAATTATCATCTTATGTAGAAATGTAGGATTCAATTCCTGAGTCAGAGACTGACTCCTGGGAGCATTTGCCTACCTGAGGTTGCTCTCCATAGTCAAGAGCCACAGAGCCATGCAGCAGACAACATTGGTCTGCTGGCTCACAATCACGCCTGTCCTCATTATGCACCTTTTAGATATTTCATGAAATGATAATGAAGATGGTTTGGACTCACAGTTTGCAGACCGGGTTTGTAGCCATATGATTCAGTGTTGTTTCTATGCTTCAGGGAGGATTTAGTGCTTGTTTATCATACTCGTGCTGGCTTTCAAAGCAGTCATAGGTATTTGGGAGCTGGCCAGCATGATGACATTGTTGCAAATCTGCTGAGTTTCACAGCTTTAAATCACTGTAACTGCAAAAGAAATCTAGAGATTAATATTTTCCTTTCTGCAGAAAATAATATCCTTAAGGCTATGCAGTGAACAGAACAAACTTATCATTACTATGTACTGAGCCATGATATAGCAAGAATATCCTTAAGCTTTGAGAAATAGTTCTAGAAATGCATCACCAGATATTATATTAGAAAGCACACATTATAATATTCATTACAGTAGTAGAATGTGAACTGCATGTTATTGTAAAAGAAAATCCAATTTGCTGCCTACTGCCTTCAATTTGGTTTTGACAAGTACTCAGTCTTTCGCTGTATTTTTCTTTGTACATTTATCTTCTTGGGCATATTCTGTAATGTCTGCTTAGGGCAAAAAACAATAATCTTTTCATTTAATTTAGAGAAAAAGCTCATGTATTCTCTATGCTTACTAGGTATAACAATATGAAAACAAATCCCAGTTGCTAAAGATCCATTTGACAGTATGAAATAGATTCTGACTTTTTAATTTAGGCATAAAACTGCACAGGGCATATAAGGAATGCAGATTTACTGAGCTGTACAATTTATTTATGAGTGGTTGCAAGGGAATGATCTGCAAAAGCCCATATTATTTTACCAGTGATGATAAACTTAAGAGGGTATAAAAAAAAGTTGCATTTGACCCTTGCAGAGCAGCTATAGAAATATCAAGTTTATGTGGCTTTGTTAAAAATCTGAGAACTTGAATTCATGTTAATTTCTATCATCAGCATTTCCTCAAAGTGGAACATAGTTTTAATTAAACTGAAGTTTGCAACTTCATAATTTAGCTCACTGCAAACTATGGGTTGGAGGGAGGGAAGCAAGAATTTCAGTAGTAATTCAACCAAATCTTAGCACTTCTGCTGAATGGTGCTTGAAACAATACTGTGTTATCAAAGGGAAAGTATTCTTGCCAAAGTTGTTTTAGATCTGAGGTTTAGTTTATTTTATGTTCTTTCTAAATAATAACCTGAATTTGTCCACTAGTCTTTGTTTAGAAATCATGAAATCATATAATCATAGAATAGTTAGGGTTGGAAAGGACCTTAGATCATCTAGTTCCAACCTCCTGTCATGGGCAGGGACACCTCACACTAAACCATGCCACCCAAGGCCCTGTCCAACCTGGCCTTGAACACCGCCAGGGATGGAGCATTCACAACCTCTCTCGACAACCCATTCCAGTGCCTCACCACCCTAACAGTAAGGAATTGTTTATTTTAGCTTTTTCATGGTAATTTGAAGGGTGGTAAAAAAGCATCTGTAGTTTTCTTATTAGCTATTCCTCAGGTGCAAGTGTGATTTTTGGATAAGCTCAATTTTTCTAAACCATGAACACCAGCAGCACCCTACTGCCCAAGAAACATGTCTCAAATTTTAGAAAATAAACTTGTAGAAATTTTTGCTGTGCACCTCACAGAATCCCATAAGCTGACCACACTGACCTGGAAAAACATTTTTTAGCCCAATCCATCCACGTCCTTCCAGGAAAAAAATAAAATAAAGTTTGTTCTTTAAAATACTGTTCAACCTAATGTCTTACTCCTTCAAGCAGCATGAAACAGCACCTTTCCTGTCCCCTCATTTATAATGTGGTATAGCTGAAGGGAACCCAAGTTAGATTCATTATATGTTTCTGGGATAAACATAAAGCTGACTACTGGGACTATACCATGCCCTTATGTATTAGGGATTGTTTTCAGTGATGGCTGAATAATTCTAATTATTTTTAGTCTCCTCAAACTTGAAGGAGGCACCAAAACTTCAAGCAAAAGCAGCCATAGCCACATACAGAGATTTATTTTATTCTTCAGAACCAAATACTGCCTTCCTGGTTCAGTTTAACTCCTGTTGGTATCGAATACAATTTGTCTGAGCCAGTCTGTAGGATTTGACTGAATATTGGGAACTTGTCTGCAAAATATCAGACTTTTGATTTACTTGATATATACATCTGATCTGTTTTATGCACTTGTGAGCAATTTGGTTTTTCTCATCAAGGCATTCAATCACTGTGGAGATAAGTGTGATTTTAGGAACTGTGGTGTCACATATGTTCTGGAGCTCTGCTCTCAGTCAGTACATTTGCAACCAATTGTAAGTACTTCTGCATGACCTGAAGAGACCCCAAGGTCTGAAACTTAGCCAGCAAGTACAGAATTGCAATTCTGCAAATCCCACTAGCCTGCTGCATTACCAGAGTTTCCCAGGACTCTTTTTGGCATAAGAGTTTCTTCAGACTCTTAGCATATTGTTTATTGGTCTGTACAAAGCTGCTTTAGTTGTGACAGAGATGAACGTCTTGTGACTGAAGCCTGATTTGGATTATCTAGGAAAAAAATACAGGTTAAAAATACGGGTTTTCTGTCACTTAAATCATTGAAAGGCTCAAAATTTAGAAGTCAGAAAAACACTCACTGCTGCCTTCTGGCCCTCTTCCCTTCACTCGCATCCTTACAAAAAAATCTTCCTTGACTGTGCTGGCATCTGTTAGTTTCTCTTGTGATCCCAATGATACTGATGCCCCTCTGTGAAAAGGGGTCAAGAATAAGAGTGCCAGAACCAGAGCATGCTACATCAGTGCCTCTGCAGTTACAGACTAAAGAAGGCATTTTTGTACCCCTTTGGCCTGAGGAGACCATAAAATTCTGCATGTTCTGAAATTGTTGTAAGATTAAGTTACAGTGAAAAGGCATGTTTTCTTCTGCTGCGTGGTGAGTTTTAGGTTTGCTGCTTCACTTTGACGTCTAAATTTTTACAGTTTCCTAGAAATTATTAAATTTTGGGGTTTTTGTTGTTTTTGTTTGTTTTGTTTTGCATAAAGCTCCTAATTCTTACCCAGTTTGGAAATGCACAAGGACTTCAAAACACTTCTTGGTGATTTAGTCTTGTAAGTCTTCATTCTGCATCGGACAGTTAACAGTCCTACCATCATCTGTTGACTTCTATCTGTCTTTGCTGTAAAGTTTTTTGCCATGGAAAGCCTTTCACAGTAATCAATAAGTTTCATATACAGCAATTGTGCCAAGGTAATTAAATAGCAGCTCTATTTCAAATCAATTTAAATTCATCTGACTTTCAGAAATGACAGTTTCTACAGTGTAAAACCAGTGAATAAAGGCCTTTTGAATACTTAAATCAATCCCAACTTTGTTTCATCTTAATCTTCAGAAAGCAATTCCTGCAAATGTCAATACTTCCCCAGTAGATTAGGTGATGATATCTCTGTATATGTTAGCTTCAGAGATACATTTGTATCAGATCAGTTAAATGACTGTAATTGTTGCTTTTCAACATATCACAGATAGAAGCAGTTTTCTGGCCTGGTGTTTGAGATAAGGCATGTGTTTACTGTAGTGGTTAAGTATTGCTATCAACATAACTAGATTTCTCCTATTTATTGTTTATTGCAAATATGCAGCCGCTGCCATAGGTTTATCAGCCAATGATGATGATGTTATATGGCTATACAAATGGATATTTTGTACAGTTGGGAAGATGATTTTTTATTGCTTTGTTTTCTCTACAGGCCTGATTTGGACCTGTGCAGTACAAATGCACAGGCATAGGTAATCCTTTTTCCTTAATCAAAAGCAAAGAGTGGAAGGAAATAATGTAACAATAGGTTACAGAGCAAGTCTCTGACATAACAGAAACCATCTCTACAGAGTCTCACCCAAGTAATGCTATGCAAAAGGACATCTGCAATATACAAAATTGCTTTGTATCTTTTTCATGTCTGAGAGGTTGCTATTATCTGTCTATAAACATCAAATATGTGTTTCAGTTCACATTCACAAAGATGTTTGTGATAAAATCACAGCTAATGTATTTTCCAGAATTATGTTTGTTTAGTTACCCCTAGGCATCTACAATTCTGACTATAAAAGTAACTGTCATCAAATTATCAATCTTCATATGTGTCTGGTGATAGTAGTCATCCATACCGATAGGTTTTATATTAATAATAAAGATAAAATAACAGGAATTAGGAAGTTCCATTGCTGTATGTAGCCAGCTACTCATCTGAATCTGGGGGATCAGGTGATTTGCATGCACTGAAAAATAACAATCCAAATTACTAAAATTAGTAGAAAATACATAGTATTTGTACCTTGTTGAAAAACTGCACCTGGCAGAGACAGTTAATTAGTATGGGGTTTGCCTACAAAGCACTCATTATGTCCTCAACTGAAACAATTAGCTTGGGTTATAATATGCATTTAACAAGACTCAAAAGTTCTTAAATTTAAAATTTCATTTCTAGATAGTATAGTAATTTGCCTGTGCTTTTAGTGAGAATTACATTGCTTCACAGATAAAAATTATAGTCGCAGTAGGGATTTGAACAACAGCTATCTAAACGCTTACTCAGAATGTCTAGTGGGCTCAGCTCAAACTGCTGCAACTGAGTTAGCAGACAGTGCTGCAGGAGGACTTTATTAGAAGTAATTGACAAAGCAAGATTCACTGATAGTACAAAAGTGTTCAGACAAATGCATCTGAGCATGTCTAACTCAGGTCATATTGGCACAGGAGCCAACTGTCTAAAAGCAAAGAAAAGCAGGATGGTAATGAATGATAATGTGGCTGTATCATGGTATCTTTAATACAAAAGGAAGCATACAAAAATGGAAAAAAGGGCAGTTGGCTCACATAAGCTATAAAAAAATCTTTAGCATTAAAATCAGCCAGGCTAAATTGCTGAGTGCATTGAGATTTACTAGGGAAAAGAAACACAAGGAAGAGCTTCTACAAATACATTAGATGAAAAAAAAGAACTACAAAATGAGTCAGGCTACCAATTAATGCTAGAGTAAAACAGTAGCTGCCAGGGAGGAAGCATTCAAATCCCTCCTCTTTCTGTCTTTTTGAAAAGGTTAACAGTGACCAGATGCTTATGAGTCTAATAAGACTTTAGGAAACAGCCAAAACATTTATCAAGAGCTAATAGTTCCAAACTTATTTGATTTTCTTCTTTGACGGAAAGCTTAAGCTCTAAGGAGAAGCAGTCGATGTGCTGTACTGGAAATTTGGATGAAGCTTAGTATCCTGTTCACTGACATGTTCATAAGCAATTGATGGAAATATAGGCTGGAGGAAATGTTGCTGATGTGTAGTGGTGCAGTCAATTTGGGAAACTGTAATTGAACAACAATTGTCTATAGGTCTTTCGAGTTCCTGGTGGCAGGTCTTCTGCATTTTAACATATTTCCCCTTTCCTTGCTCCCCTTGTCTTTTTCTTTTCCTTTTTCTGTTGCCATTGAATGAAATCAGACGAAATAATTGTGGCTTAAGAATTACGTTCTCTACTTACACATTTTTTTCTTTGCCAGTGAGCAAAATTTGCCTACGGTTTGAGATGTTCAGCACAGTGACTGAAAATGTACAGGCAGATTGTGTTCTGGTTTTTTTTCAGGATCAAGGGATAGAAGAAAACCAGGGTTACGCTACATTAGTTTATGAGATCTTCGGTGTTTTGGTTTGGGTTTTGGTTTGTTGCTTTTAGTTTTGTTTGGGATTTTATTTTTGTTTGTTTTGGTTTTGACTTTTTTTTTTTTTGGGGGGGAGTGTCTATTAGATTTATTACTTTCCTACTTAAAAATATGATGTAAAGAATTTTGATGGGGAATTTTTTGTTTGGGGTTGGTTTTTTTTTTACACATTTCTAAAACGTATATTAGAGGAGGCCAGATCAGTGGGGAAAGTAAATTGAAATTAATTTGCTGTTTCAACAAAATGGGCTGAAGAGAAGCTGATGTACAAAAAAGTGAAGCAGGAAGGCTCTTACTAATCTACATGTCACTCAGAAAGCAAGTTCTTGTGCGGAAGCTTTCCCATTGCATGATTTGTGTTAGTATTCCTGTCAAAAAATTTAACTGCTGAATAACAAAGATTAACATGCCTATGGCCACACGTAAGCTTCTCATTTTGGTTTTTTTTTTGGTTTGTTTTTTTTTGGTTTGGTTTTTTTTTTTTTTTTTTTCCGAGCTTCTTACTTCAGTGACTAACAATTTGTCAAAAGGCTTGAATTCTAAATCCATTAGTAATTAGAGCTCTGCAAAAACAACATTGTAAACAGAATACTCAATGAGCTTTCAAATATGCTCTAAAATACAAAGGCCTTCTGGAGGAGGAAAGAGTAAAATGTTGTAGGACACAAGGAAAGGGAAACATCTTTGCCAGGAGGCTGAGCCCTGACAGAGGCATGGACTGCTTCTGTCTTTTTCCTCACCAGATTCATAGCTTTCTCAAAGCCATGTTGGAAAGGCATGTTATTTGAGGTGTATAAACTGCATCTTTGGAGATAAAAAGTCCAGGTTAGGATTAGGTGGACAGAATAAATTATCTATTTCACTCAGTTAAAATTACAGGAGCACACTTTGTGCTCATGATTCACAACTGGGATGATCCAGTTGCCAAAGACAACAGGCATTACAACAGTGCATTATGTTTTCTACTTACATTCTCTCCTGTGGTCGGTGAAGTAGCACTGCTGGGAGATCTAGAAAAGGTCAATTCAGATGTTTTAAATGTTCTGTAAATCATCCCAATAAATCATAATCCTAATAATTATTTCAGTATAACATGGCTAACAGCAAGATCAAATTCTCTTTTCCCATACTGGAGTGGAGTGATAACTCTCCCTGGAATTTGACCTCTTGTGGTGGATAAGCCAGTGGTCATAAATAGCAATTGGAGACCATCACCATGAATGTCCTTTGTGATGCAATAAACTGCTAAGATGAAAACAAAAAAATTGATAATATTTTGAATGTGAACAGTTGATAGTCTCTAAATTGGTGCTGTTGACATTTCAAGACTTGCTTTTGTGTACAGGAAAGTACAAAAACCTCAGCTTTACTGTTATATTCTCAATGCAGAAGAATCTGTGGGGATAGAATAGAAGTTCTTTTTTCCAGAAGGCAGCCTATGGCTTAGTAACTGAAAATTCTAAGGGAAAATACAGTCATTATTATCACCATGTTATTATTGTGAAAGCTGTTAGAAATTATCTCGCTAAGATGTTATTGATGATCTTTCAATTGTGCATTAGAGTCATGAGGCTTGAATGAAAATAATAAATTCCCTAAATAAGTTGCAGTATCACTGTAAAACGCTAACTTAGGAATAGTAGCAATCTATGAAGAAGTGTAGAACCGGCATCCACTGATATCTAGTGGTTCTGTAAATCAATGGTTTTCAACATTTCATTTACCAAATAGTTGTAAAACTTCTTGGGAGAAAAAAACAAAAACAAAAACAAAAACAAATCAAACAAACAAACAAACAACAAAAAAAACAAACCACAAAAAGACACACAACAGGGCCAGTGTTGCTGCAGTGGTTTCCATTTGTAATTGAAGATTAGGCTAAGTTTTGGATAATCACTTTTATTTTCCTTTATTTTGGTTGGCCATTTATTTTCTTGCATAGGAACACATGCAGCCCTTTCATCCTCATTTATTTATTTATTAAAATTTTGGTATATGGCAATTATTTCACAGTCATCTGATCTACTGCAGTTCCTGTGACCACAGGACATGACAAAGGGAAATACTGCTAATACATTAGCTCCTATGTCTGGTGCTTTTCTACTTTAGATGTGAACTCTCAGCCCAGTTGCACCACTAGTTAAGCAGAAAAACGGTAGCTATTATATTAAGATGGAACAGATAACTAATATGACTGAGCCTCTTTTGGACTTAGCTGAATGAGCATTTCAGCTATTCGTGCCTGTATAGCTTTTCTTTTCCCTCTATCCTGAGATATACCTGATGAAGTAGTCAATGGCTTATTTATTTATTTATTTTATTTTCAAATCAAAGAAATTACATCTGATGTTTGGTGTCTTGCTCACTGCCTTTCTGAATAACTGCCAGATTCAGGTTAGATTTGGACATTTTACTGAACTCACTTGGCTGCAGAAAAGATAGGTGCTGGTTCAGATTCATGCAGTTAATACCTTTTGCTTGGGCTTCTCCATAGAACTAAAGCATGTGTTTCCTGATTTTTGCAGAGGCTTCTGTACTGCTGATTATTCTCTCAGTTTCTGAGAAAGCAGCTGCAATGTGCCACACTGTGAATTTTAAAGATGGTATGGAGTGCCTTCCTTGCTGAGAGGCTCTCATAGAAATAACTTGACCTCAGTAAAATTACCCAGCAGACCTTGATGAAAATTAAGAGAGTAGCCAGTTATTGACATGATGATGTCGAGTGTG
>JBCJKH010043731.1:0-15038 GCA_039877255.1 Loriculus beryllinus
TGTCCTTGGAGCCAGGCCGATAAAGCTTGATGATAACAGGAGGCAAAAGTTGCTCACAAACCTGTTTGTTTCATGATCTGCTGTGACTGTTTTTGTTGTCCTAAATGACCGAAAAACATTGCTGCTAATGGGTGCACTAACTCAAGTATTTTGAAACAGGAGCATCTTGAAAAATACCCCCCAGTGAAAGTCTGAATGAGGTTGGCCTGTTTAATTTACCAAACAAAAAAGAGAGACTTGATAGAATGCAGAGTAACTTTGGCATATTAAAGGACTTCATTGTAGTGGAGAAGGGCATAATAATATGCGGTCAGGGCATGAATGTAAACATATCCCCAACACACACACAAATATAAAAAGGAGCGTGATTAGCTGCTGGAATAAACTTACCAGGAAAGAGATGAATCTTCTGTCCCTTGATGTTTACAGGTTGAGACTGAATGCCTTTCAAGATGATATGCCTAAGGCAGTCATAAATTATGCTTTAGTCTAATTTGTGTTACCAGCTTAATATGAGTAAATAAGGTAAATGGGTGAAATAAACCTTTGACATTGAGAATAATTTAATTGATTCTTAAGACATTAAATATCTGGAAAAATGGAGTGATCTCAAAGTCTCTGACTGAAACATTAACAAAATGAACCAACATTTGCAAGTGCCATAAACACTTTTTCAAATGGGCTGCAGATTTTTTAGTAGGTTCATACCAAGTAATTAATTTTCTCACTTTTTATTTTGGCCAAGGTACTGTGGAAAAGATAAATTGCATTTCTGAAGGTACTGTGGCCATCCCAAAATCAGCTGAATATATGTGCTATAGCACCTTTGAAAGATGCGTGTGTATATTATACAAATGGCAACTATGGTTCGAGTATGATTGCATTTGTTGTGAAGCTCAGTTTCTTGCTGACTTTTTCAGAGGAATTCAGTTGCACGTAGATTTACAAAATAGATTTGTAGGACATTCCTTTGTCAAAAAGACATAGCATCTTTCCTTTGGAAAATGTCCTTCTAGAATCTAATAGAAAGTATTTTCAAATGGTAACAGTATTCTAGGCAGAAATCCAGAGCACTGTATTTGCTGCTTGAAAATGTAATTTAGGAGTTGTAATATATTCCCTCATTAAAAATATCATGCACAGTAGTGATTTTATTGTTCATTTATTATCTGGACCATTGAACTAATCTTCCAAAAACCAGCATTTTCGGGGGCACAAGTGAAAAGATTCCCTGTTTCTACAACCAAATCGTTTGCTTTCCATAAAAAGGGACAATATTTTTTGTTTGTTTGAAAAATAAGGACTTACTATACCTTGATTTACAGTTATTGATAGATTTTAGCTAAATGCAGGTTATATTTCTTATCTGAAGGAATATACAGGATTACTTTTAAGACCTTTTGGTACATGGGTAATACTTAATAAGGACAAATAAATAGGAGATTGAGAACCAAAATATATACTATGTATAAAATCTTAGGATTTTTAACTGTAAGAATAATGCTCATTTTCAATCATTTGAAATAAATTGGAGTACACAAAAATTAGAAGCAATTTTTCTCCAGTCATTTTCTGTTGCACCAAGCCTATAAGTATGAACTTTTGGTTCATATATATTACAAGTTTTTTCTGTGTCAGTGACGAGCTGAGTCAAATTGTTACAGATTCAGGTTGCAGAGAGGTGGCTCAGAAGCTCAAACTGTAGCAGTAGACCCTGGCGGGGTTTGCAGGCCCCAAGTTCAATCTCTGTAGATGGCCCAAAGGCATAAATTGGCATATTCTTCTACATAGCAGAATATACTGATGAATAGTGTAACGTAGTGTAGTATAGCATAGTATAGAATATATAATGTACAAAATCCATTACCTACTTCCCAAAATTTGACCACTTTTTCAATTGGATTATGTGGTTTGGTGTAAGATGTTGGGCTATTCCTTCCTGACACACAAACACTGCTGCTTTTCTTCTCCTGAGGAGTCAGACACTAACTCTGTTTAAGACACTAATTATATTTCGTTAACACCAAGTTACAAAGATGAGAGTTTATTTCTTCTTAATTTAAGAGGCCTGCTTTACATTTTCCAGAAAAAAGGACCATTTATCCAGATCACATGTTATGAATTTTCATGGCTTTTTCACTACACATCTTTTAACTAAAACTTCTCTAGCTCTGCTTTCCAAAACCCTGATATCAAGAATTCAAGAATCTCTTTATGTAGCACAGAAATGCAGTCCATTTTCAGTTTCTTAATAAACTGGATTATGGTAAAAATATAAAAGAGATTTAGGACAAATAATTTGGAAGGCTTAAGTCTGAACCCTCAAACTGAGCAAAGCTGGTAAATATAATTATTTTTATAGTATAAACAAATTTATAATGATGTTTATGCAACCAAGTTCTAATTTTGATTCTAGTCTAGCTAAAAATCAATGCAAGTTCCAAACTTTTTCTTCCAGACTGTTTGGCTCATGGCAAGACTGTATTCAACAAATGTAGCATAAAATGTAAGGATTATGTAGACAAAGCTCAAAGGTAAACTCAGCGTTCCACTCTGCTGACAAAACTTGCTTATTTGTCTTAAAATTCTGAGCTGTTACAGTCGAATAATTCTCTTTTAGATAACAGAATATATCTGGAGTATTACACAGCATTTCTAAATTTTCTATCAAACACAACACGGAAATTATATAGCACTTTTATTTGCTGAGTGCTGTCTCACAAAGAAGTTACAGAGAGAAGACAGCCTGAAGCCCAGGATATCATTATGGCCTATGAATGCTGTGGTTTTTCTCAGTGTGAGTTTGTTAATTCACATATTAATTGGTGTTCACATATCGTCACTTTGTCATTAAGAATCCAGTTAACTGCATTCAAGCACAGTGTCAGGACGATTATTTCACCATATTTTCTGTTGGCACAGAGTACTTTTCTATGTAAAGAAAAAGTAAGACCACGCAACACTGAAGAGGAAATACCAGTTATAAATGGCTATAAATATACATGTGTGCAAAATTTTTTTATAGTTCATGTACTAATAAAATTGAATTTGAAACTTCTGTACATATCTCTTAAATACATTGCTAAGCACAACTTCACTTTCAGAGAAAGCCAGATTAAGCCATTCGTTGTTGTCTAACACTAGGTCATAACCAGCAATTTTTTTCCTTCATCCTAAAGTAGCTTAATCCATTAATCCTCATGTAAAATGTAAATGTTTATATTAGACAATTAAAGCATGGCTTTGGTGTGTTGTTGTTCTCTTTCTCTTTCAATATATTCCTGAGTTATTATTCAACAAATTTTGTATTTTCTATTTTTTCTTTCAGCATTGTAACTCTGCTGCTTGAATATCCAGATGTATGTTCTGGCTGTAAATTTCAAGCAAGTGTTTATTACGTTCAAATCTGAATTTCTGTCTATTTTTATTTTTTACATTAAATAGCTTAATGTTATTGATTGAAGGTTTAATGTTAATCCTTACTTTATCATCCAAAATATGCAAAATAATTGCAACAGTACCTGCGTTAGCCCTCCCAGAATGCAGGTTTGTGGTGGAATCTAATACCTCGGTGTGGTGATATGAAAAATTCTTGTAAGATACTTATTAAACCAAAGAAAGCCAGGGAGAATCATTTCAGAATGGTGTGAGATGACATGTTCTTTTATATAAAGTGAAAAGGGTGAGGGCATATCTGCAAGTACTTTGGAGGAGAGTTTTAAGATCTAAAACAATCTTGTTAATTGGTGATTTGGTCTCAAAAGCAGGATGCAGTTCAAGCAGGACAAATGCAAATTACTACGCTTCAGTAAGAATAATCAGTTGAGCAATGAAAGATAGAAATTGGCTAGCTAGGCAAAAGTTGCAGAAAAAAATATATGGAGATGTTTTATTGAAAGGAACACCAGTTGCCAAATTCATACTGTTGTGAGGCAAAAAAGAAAAAAAGAAAAAGAAAAAATCCCAACATCTGGTATCCTGGTTTGGTTATTACACATCAAACAAAATACTGTCCAGCTGATAAGACTGTAAAGAAGAGTGTGAAGAGTGATCAGAGGTCTAGAAAACATGACCTGAGGAAGAAGGAAACAATATGTTCTGACATCCAATGACAAGAAGGAATGAACTAATGTTGTAACAAGGGATTTATAGACATTAAGAAATATTTTCTACGTAAGACCTGGGGTAGACTGTAGAGAGCTGTTGTAGGGTATTCATCACTGGAGTTTTTTACTACTGGCTTACAAAAGGCCTGTGAGGATGGTTTTGGTGCAGTTCATACTGGCTTAAGAGGAAGAATATAGATATAGATCTTATGAGATACTTTCAGTTCTACTGTACAGTTAGTACATATATGGGTATTCTAGCATGGAATTACATAAAAGAAGGAGTAATCTTAAAAAAGAAGCAAGCAAAAACTATTAGTTAAAAATATTTACATTTTTGTTTTAACTATTTTTATTTTTTAATTATGACCCTCCTTGAATAACTTCACTGTACCTTTCATACTATGTAATTCAGCTTATGTTTTGCCCGTTAAGCCAACACCTGTGTCACCACAGGTTTTTCCTACACAGCTCCTTTTGTGTGACAGGTACTGTCCAGAGAGATCTATTATAGGCATTACTTTACCTTTCCCTATATTTCTCCTTAAAAATTACCATGGTTCTGAAGCTTACTCAGTCTACAGCAAGCTACATGCTTGGATTGTTGCAAGAAAAAATGTTATTTTGTGGTTTCCATGGGGAGAACCTTTCCCCCTTCCCCCCACCCTTCCACATTTATTACTTGTAGCACAACAATATGTCTTTAGATGTATGAAGAATCTGAGATATCTCTCAATATACTGTCTCCAGGCCAAATGCCAATGTTCCAGCAGGAATGCCCACTGCTTTTATCAATATTGTTATAAAATCCAAGTCTCAGCTCACTTGAGTTTGTTTCTGTCAGCTGATTTATGTTTCTAGTCAAAATGTATTGAAAGCAGAAAATGGAGCTGAATGGCCTTCAAAAAGTGTGGACTACAAATTGAAACTGAACATAGGAAAAATATGTCTAATCTTGCAGTTTCCTTCAGACTGTATTACTTTAGCATTTTATTCTTCCTTGAACATGTTTTCAACATTCTTTGATTTTTTGCCACTTTAGAAAAAAGTCTGTTTCTTTGGCAAGATTATCTTGGGAAATTACATGTTCACATGCTCTACTATAATGTACTCAATTGGTGCTTCGACCTAAGATTGCCTATAATTTACAATTGTGACAATTCTAGAGAAATGAAACAAATGAAAGGAATCTACATTCTTCAGCCTTTCAGATCCAGCACTGACATCTAAAACAACCCTTTCCAGTTCTTTATTTTACTCTGTTCTCACAAGCTCATTGTACCTCTTCTGTCCTTATGCTATAACACTACACTTCTGAAACCAGAATTGCAGGCCAGACCTATGTCTGCCATTCAATGAACACCCACCTCACATTTCCCTTATTTTCTAAATCCTCTCTGTCCCCAGGTGCTCAGGCAGGAAAGGAGGTCCTAGAACTAAGTCCTTGTAACTTGCTCCCACATGTCAGCATCTCCCATGCTTGCTCTTTGCTGCACATACTGCTCTAGGTACATTTTTTTTCCACACAGCTGTGATAAATCTGTAGTCAGAGAAATATCCTTGTCCAGTAAAGCTATAGAGTTTTAGAAACACATTTCTGGGGGGGAAAAAAAGGTAGGAGTAATGAAAAGGACTAACGGAAAAACATGGGTCACGATTTGCTGATGCAGAGTAGCACTTCTGTGTTATATCACACTGTTTTGCTGTCTTTAGCAGGAAGCCAAGTATGTTTTGCTTCCTGAGGTAGTGGGAGTATGGTATCAAGGAAAGAAAAGGAGAGGAACCTTTTATAACAGAGTTCCTCTTTTATGGAAGTCATGAATAAAAACATTCTACGAGACTGAATTTCTCATTCATGGCCTCTGTTCCCTCATAAAAAGTGGATAATTATAAGTGAGGAAGTCAGAAGACCTGGTGGTTGTAAATACCATTGCTGTGAGTCATGAGCTTGGAAGAAATTTCTTTATGACAACTTGGTATATCTCACTCTATCCATGAGGCTATTCATTACACAGCAGTAATCAGCACCACATTGGGTCAGTCTTGTTCTATATATATTCTTTTCTAGTGCAGAAGAAGATGATGTCAGTGTGGAGATGCCTTTCTTTGACTTTGGAGACTGCTTTAACTGGTGATAACTATTGGACTTCCTTTTCAAACATGCAGAAATAGTGAGAGATTGAAGAATGTCTGTGATAGAGCATCAAGGTTGACTTACTAAGTTCTTTCTTTAAACCACAGTTGATCAGCAGGCCCATTATGACAAACAATCTGCCCCCTTTGGTTACTTAAGTGTAATTTGCCAGGTGGTTAAAAATTTGATCATCTGCTAGAAACTGATTTGTTCGGGTTTTGTTGTTGTGGTGTTTTTCTTTTTCTTTTTTTTTTTTTTTTAATTTTTGGAGCATACTGTCATATTTTTTTCTACAGTCACAGATATTAAACTAGACTTTTGTGGCACGTATCCAAGTTAAAAAAATTACCAATTGCTAGCTCATGAGAAATACTTTTCTCCTCTACTGGAGAAAGACCAACAGCTGTTCAATTTGTAATCTCCTCAGATGTTTTGGGCTGTCCATGATTTTATCTCCAAGCTTGTCTGACTCAAAAGCATAACCCTGGCTTCTGGTCCTACGTATTGGGTTAATGTGGCAAGGTTTTGGTAGCAGGGAAGGTACAGGGGTGGCTTTGAAGCTGCTAGAAGCTTTCCCTATGTCCAGTAATGGCAATGCCATTGACTCTGAAATGGAGCTGCTGCTGACAAAGACTGAGCCCATCACTGATGGTGGTAGCACCTCTGTGATAACATATTTAAGAAGGTGAAACAGTTACTGTGCAGGAGCAATTTTGTGAGTGAGAATAGGTGTGACAGAAGTAGCTCTACTGGCACCAAGGTCAGTGAATAAGGAGAGGTAGTAGGTGCTCCAGGTGCCAGAAGTGGTCTCCCCATGGTACAGACCATGATGAAGCAGGTTGTCCCCCTGCAGCACATGTACGTCAAGGGTGGAACAGAAATCCACATGCAGCCCATACAGGACCCCACACTGGAGCAGAGAGATGCTCAAAGGAAGCTGTGACTCCATGGGAAGCCCATGCTGGAGCAGGCTCCTGGCAGGACCTGTAGCCATGTGGAGAGAGGAGCAGGTTTGCTGGCAGGACTTGTGACCTCACAGGGGGCCCAGGCTGGAGCAGCCTGTTCCTGAAGGGCTGCATGCTATGGAAGGGACCCATGCTGGAGCAGTTCATTAAGAACTGAAGCCCATGGAAAGGACTCATGATAGAGAAGTTTGTGGAGGACTGTCTCTCGTGGGAGAAACTCCCCAATGGAACAGGCGAAGAGTGTGAGGAGTCCTCCACTGTGGAGGAAAGAGTTGCAGAGACAGAACCTGATGAGCTGACTGCAATCCCCATTCCCCATCGTCCCCCTCTGTCATTGAGAGGGGAGGAAGTAGAGAATTTTGCAGTGAAGTTAAGCCCTGGAAGAAGGGAGGGGTGTGGAGGAAGGTGTTTCAAGATTCAGTTTTTATTTCTCATTGCCCTACTCTGATTTTGCTCAAAGAAGTTAAACTGATTTCCCTAAGTTGAGTTTATTTTGCCCATGATGGTAATTGATGAGTGATGTCTCCCTGTCCTTATCTTGACTCATGAGCCTTTCATTATATTTTCTCTTCCTTGTTCAGCTGAGGAGGGGAGTGATAGAGCAGCTTTGGTGGGCACCTGGTGTACAGCCAAGGTCAACCCACCACACCTGAAACCCATGAATTTCTTGCATTTGATGGAGACCTCGGTACTGATTCTACAGTACTAATCAATAGAATACTCAAAAAAATAGCAAGATCCTTTCTTTCACTTTGTTCAATCTTTATAATTCAGTTGTAGATTAGAAAATAACAGAATTTTCCAAAATATAATTTTGATACAAATTTTATGGAAAAAAATTGAAAATCAGAGTGCTTGATAAACTTGTACTTTCTGGCTAGATTCTGGAACAAAATGAATCAAGTTAAACCAAATTCTAGATTGCTGAGGTGGATTGCATTCTTCCACTGAAGATTTTTAATCCAAGTGTAATTCCTCACATGCAACGCACACATTTTCTCACAATGCTGATATGTCAATGTTTGAAATTATTCTCGCAATTCACCAAATTTCTGTGTTTCTTATTGATTGTTTTAACATAATTCTATAACACTAGATAAGTGACAGTGAAAAAGAGTATTTTAAAAATGGCACACCTTGCTTCTCTTGCTATTTTCTGTGTTGCGCAGTTCCCTCATTTTCAGACTTTAGGAAGATTATTGAGAAAGAGAGAGAAGAGCCACATTTTCAAAGCTCTTTTTCTCTTTTGTTAAGGCAGATCTTAACTGACATTCACTGTATAACTCAAAAATCCAGTGGGATATATGGCTGAATAACCACAGAGTCAAAACTTTGTAAAGATGCAAAAGTAACATTTATTGAGGTGAATGCGAAGACAGTAAATTGTAAAATTAAAATAACTTCCAGAGATAAAATAGCTCCCAGAGATAACATTGCTTCTAGTGATTACACGTTACAGTTGAAGAAATTTCTTTTGCTTAACTTAGAAACAATAGATTTTAGCTTTTGATTAGTTGTATAGTCAAATATTAATTCACCTAATGGATAATTTATGTGAAAAAAATGAGGAAGAGAAGAGATAAAACTAAATAACTTGGAATCTGTACATAATATGTTTCTCATGAAGAGATGAAAAAGCTGTTTTGTCTGCCACTGGAGATAGAATATTATCTCTGAAAAAGGACAAATTTAGATCAATTAGCAAAGAAAAAAGATTTACAATAAATAACTTGTTCTAGTTTAGATTCTTTAATGATAACATAGAATTAGGAAGCTGCAGAATAGCATGAATTCCTTAGTATCCATCTTTCTACACTTAGCCTATAGTAAATGACCACTTAATCAAAAATTGTCTATTCTCCTGTTCTTTAAAGAAGGTGCTTTTAGTTCATCGGCTCATTTTAAGCCTGTAAATGTACTTGCAAAATTACAAGAATTACATTACTTTGGATTTGGCAATTGACTTCAATTATTATTCTTGTTACAATTTTCAACATAGAATATAATCGCTTAATGTTGTCTGCCTAATGTTACCGAAAGCTTGACTGTACTTTTTTCAGTTTGTTCAGTCACTGGTAAGATGTTTCATTATGGTGTCTTTTGTTAGATTCAGAACATAAAATGACTGACATTAAATAGCAGAAGGTTTTTATAAAAGATGTTAAGAATTTCCACTTCTGTTTTTGAAAGTAACTGAGTGAAAAAGTACTCCAAAAAGTTGCTGAATGCTCACTTAGAGTTAAAAATTCTGACTGCAATACTCCAAATCCTAAGCAGCTCAGAACTTCAGGCTTTAAGTTGTTCTCAGTGAACTTCATTCTATGGAGACATTGCTGATAAATTGGGTAGCTTTTTTGACCTATGGCACATCTAGTGAAACTTACAGAAGTTAGCATTTTACCAAGTTGCACATTCTTCTATTATAGGGGGGAAAAAATGGTATTCCTCCTCCCTGTCTCTTTTGCAGTAGGTGCCCATTCATTTTATATAATCAATTCTTACATTTTAATCTGTAGGAGAAGTAGCAGGAAGTGTCATCAGAAGTTCTCATAAAATTGTGTCTTTTCAGATTAAAAAAGAGCTCTTCAAAAGTTGTCAGTAGCAAAACAATTTACAAATGTACTTGCTAATTGGTTGTGGTAGAAATGTGTGCCTAATTTCTAATTTTAATATATGTCATTTTAGCTTCTAACCTTTACTTCTTGTTTCATTTTCTCAGCTAGATTAAAGAGCTCTTTACCACTTACTTTTTTCTCTCTGTGGAGATACTTTCATAGAGTAATCAAGTTGTTCCTCATGCTTTTTGTTAAAAGAAACAGCTTGAGCTCTTTGAATCTTTAATTGTAAAACAGGTTTGTAGGTATTACATTTTTATTTTTGGTTTTCTTTTAATGTAGTTTACAATCCTTCAGCATCTGTTTTGAGAAAGGAGCACCAGAACTACTGAGAACTTTCCAATGAGTGGGAAAGTCAGATATGCGGCAGGGTCTGTTTCATGGGTGGTGAAATACTGCAGCTGTGGTACAACATGCATTGTTTCCCTTGTGTGGTGTTTGTCTCCTTGGTCATGCAGACCAGAAGGCTGACATGATGTCCTCTAGTGTGACACCAAGTCTTGACAACAAGGAAGAGGCAAAGAAACAATGACTTGATTTCTCCAATAGTTATTATAAACCTATGTTTTTTCAGTTTGTACTTTCACAGTGAGCTGAATGCATTATTTTCAGTAAACTCTTTGTGCATTGTTACCAAGTATCAGTGATATTAACTGCTACCCAGTGGCATATGTTACAAAAGATCTTAGAGAATCCAAACTTTTATGAGTGCTTCAATAAACCAACAAAAGCTTGAGCCTCAGCAGTAAGAAAATTTGAATGCTACTATCCTGGAATCTGTCCCTCAGCAAAATACTACATGAAAGCAGATGAAAATACACAGCAAATATGTGTTTCAACTACTCAGTGATGCACATACCATTGATCTGATTTTTAAAGTGCTTCTATATTTTTCATAGTATTCCTAAAATTATGAATAAATTATGAAAATTGTCACTGTACATAATGTATTCACATTGTGACTGTGAATCCTTGAACCGTAACACCACATTTATCATCTATCTTGTCACATTTACTGTAATATATTCTACTTGGGCTGTGATTATATGTAGATTCTAGCTATCAGGACCTTTTGGATTTATGAAGTGAAAATGTAGCTACTGAAATACAGTATAATTTTAAAGTCAAATACTGAGGGTTCTTCATTTTCTTGCTTTGTGCAGATTTCAGCAATAATATGACATATCTCAAAATAGCATTTAATAACTGTACAGTATGCTCCCTGCAGTAGTGTGTAGCTCTTTATGAGCCAAGAATATCTAAGGCATTTACTGAGTGAATCTTCCCTAATTGAACACTATTTTTGTAGAGCTAATATATTAAAACACATTGAGTACATTGAAATTAATGAAGTCTTAAGAGAAGAGATAAGAAGTCTTTCTGTGTCCAGTTGTATTAGGCTTTTGTTTAGGTAGGTATAAAGGCAGACTTACAGAAGCTATGAAAGACATAGATTACTTAGGATTCAGTACCAGATTGATAGACACAGGCATAATTCCTGGTCTTTTTACCAGTCTCATCACTGTCAGAAGGACTCTATGTTCCTGCTATTTTACTTTCAATATTACAGTCTGTCTCCTGGTTTTTGGCATAAAGCAGATAAACAAATTTCCTCTAAAGGATTTACTCTAACTTTGCCAGTAAAATGCAGGAACTATAGAATGTGTTTCATACTCTAATATCTTATGCTGTTAATGTCTGCTTCCATTCACTCTTAAGTGTGCTGACTAAATAAGTATAACAAATTATATTGAAACACATTTGGTGTAAATGTAACAGGTATAAAATACCCTCAAAAGAAAACAGTATTTTCCTCCTTTTGAGTGTGTGTTTGTTACTGTATTTGCTATCGAGTATTGACTAAGGGAACATCAGGAGATCTGCAGCACAAATTCATGGAAGGACATCAGACCAGGTTGCTCAAGGCTTTGCTCAGCTGGGTTTTGCACTATGTCTCTGGGAAACCTGTTCACTGATGCACTTTCTTCACTGTGGAAAAGGCTTTTCTAATATCCAATTGGATGGAGTTTGGGGTTTGGGTTTTTTTGTTTATCAGTGTGTGTTGCTCAGTCCATATACTTAATACCATTTTTTTTGTTGTTGTTTTTGTTCAGGTATTGCTTTCCAGGAAAAGGTAAATAAATAATCTGTTAGTGTCACAATTTAGAGCCCTGGGACCTCAGTATGTAGAGGTCCCTTTTGCAGATCTTTGTGTTTATATGACACAAGTGTACAGAGGAATCATATTTCTCATTGCAGAAAGAGCAGAAGTAAAGCCCTTATTCTGCGGTAAATAACTTTTATATTTTTTAAACTTTCCTAGGATTTGAAGAAGGTTTTTTGACACATATCAATACATTAAATTAATTATTCTATGTTGCATGTACAGAAGATTTGGACAAAAGCCCAGTTCTTCTCTAAAGACATTCTCCATTTATATTGGAGGTAGCATAGTATTTGTTCTGAAAGTGCAATTGCATAAGTAAACTATATGGTTTATTACATAGGTAAACTTAAAAATTACTGCACTAATTCTCTTTGTTTTTTTTAAACTTGGACTACCTATTTTACTCAGAAAGCTATTGGTGTGTTCACTATGCTATGCTATGTTTTTGCAGTGCATTGCTACAGTACTTGTAACACAGTAGGTGGTATTCTCAAGTCAGTGTAAGAGCTAATTAAGGGTGCTTTCTGCAAAATATCTGCACAGAGTGTATGAGTTGCAATTTGGCTATGTAATTTTGATATCATGTGCAAACAACGTAGTGAGTAGGTGCAGTGCCCATCTGATTTAAGCATTGACTGATTTAATGGTTTTGCCTGTTTCAGCTTTCATAGGCCTAATTATGGGCACTACGCATAGTTGCGTTCTTCATCTTAATTATATGCTGGCTCAAAGATTTCTGATGCTTTAACTGTTAATTTTATAACTGCTAACTAGTGGCATAGGACTATAATAAACCATTTCGTTCATAAAGCAAATACTCTCAAATGGCCTGGGTTTTTTTTTCAGTTTTTATTTGAAAATTTAGAAATGCCAGAAACAAATTGTATAATACCTGTTTTCTTTTCATCTCATGCTGTATGGATCTGATTTAAATCAAAATGAAGATGCTAAAGAACATTTTCTAAACCCCAGTTTCCTTAATGAGGCATACAGGTGTGAAAGACTGCAATTTTCAACATCCAGCTCACTAATAGATCCCTTTTTTTCTAGGACCTTTCTGACCTAACCTAATCTCAATTGCTGCTTAGCATCCATTTTTGTGTCCCTGACATAGTGCAATTACTACATGTTAGAATTCATGATCTACAGAATTTCTCAGGATATCAGAGTGATTGAAGTAAAATCTCCTGTGTAAACACAACCAGAATTTGTGAATTCAAAGTTCCACCTTCATCTATGAATTAATAAATATTTAATGGGTTGGTCTTACCTTTAATTTCATATCAAACCATGGAGTTTGGGCTTTGTTTTTTAGGCTTCCTAGACTGCTTCTTGAAAGAGATAACATGAGGTGGCTTATTTGACTTTAAATCTCCCGCTTTGTGTATTCCGACTTGCCAAGGGTGTGACTGCAAGATAATTAGTTTCACCAACTCTAGAGAAGCACTTGAATTTGAATAATTCTACCAGACATCTGGACCTGAAACTTCCATCAGGTTTATAGGTAGAACTAAAAATAGCTTATGCATAGACCCCAGTAAAAGTGAATAAAACTGCAACAGAGACTATTATATCAGCTAGCAATCTGCAGGATTGGTTACTGACACAGAGCTTACTATTTTCTACTTTTAACAATTTGAGGTGCAAATAGATAGGAGAAAAGCGTTTGAACAGTGGTTTATATTCTCTAGTTCCTGCAGGAATAGGCCACTTGTGCTGAAGTGCATACAACCTAGTGTCTATTGGCAAGTGGTTGGTGCTGGAAGAATTTTCAGAGCCCTGGATAACAGCCTGCCTTTCTGTGCTTGGAGCTGTATTGTTGCTGTTTTGTTTTAGCTAGCCCTGTTCTTTACTTAAAGAATTTCTGTGTTGTACTATCATGCTATCACTGTAGATATAGAACTGATGCACTTTGAAGACTTTTTTGCAACATGCAGTGCAGAAAACAATAAAAGACATACTTATGACCTAAAAAACTAGGAAATGTTGATAATCTAGACTGGATTTGATTGTTTGTGATTTTTTGCCAAGATAAAAGAGTTTTTATCTTAGCATAATTTTTGTGTTTTGCTCTTCACTAGGCAAACAGTGATCCCTTTGAAAATATTTATCTCTGAGAAAGCCCTACAGTCCAATATCACAAGTATAGGGATTAAATTTCATTCTTTTAAGAGAAAAACCTCACCAATTATAGTTACCTCACAAGCATTAATACACTGTCCCTAAAAGTCATCAATAGCTGCGACTGATTTTCTAGAAGCATAGTCTGTCATGAACAGGTTGTACTAATTCCTACATTTCTGTCAGTTTATTCAGTGAAAAATGCTTAGCGACACTGTGTGTTTTCTGTTAATTTCCTCTTCTTCACAGGCATAAAACCTAATAATCCCATAAAGTGACACACAAGGTGGAATTTAACAATTTTACATTTTCCAAAATTAGTGAAGTATCATGGTACTTAAAGTATTTAATATTAATTAACAGTTGATAAAAAGAAGTGCTTTTGTGAAAATTGGCTATTCTGAAAAAAATGCAAATATGGCTTATAATAAAATATAATATGATTAAGTAATTTAAATGCAAAATTTTTGTTCCTCATAGTAAGTAAGTTCTTCTATTTTGTTTTGAAGTATTTGTTTTGAAGTATTTGTTTTCTTGTATTTGTTTGTATATCATGTTAGTTGATTTAGCACACTGCCTGATATGCATGTGTTGGCTCGTATAATTGCATTTTCATACTTGCAGCAAAAGAATAAAATTTCTCAGGGTAAAAGGTGAAGCAAATTTGTGAGGACGTAAGGTGAGGACATAAAAAGGCCCGGCTGAGTCACAGCAAGGGGACATCCAGCTTAGTATTCTTCAGCTGACAGCATAACAATGGGAGGTAATATTTAGGGAATAGCACTCTTCCTTTCCAGTGTCCCAGAACTGCTGCTTTTTAGGGGTGTTGGCAGTCAAGATTGTCTTATGCCTTATAATTACCCTTTATGCATCCATTAACTATGAGGGGGTTTTTGGGAGTCTATTTTTTTTATATATACTGGTATTATT
>JBCJKH010043738.1:7225-22175 GCA_039877255.1 Loriculus beryllinus
AGGATTAACGCAAGAACAGCACTGTATTATTTCTATATATAATTATGTGTATGTATTATATATGTTATATATCAAAAAAACAAACCCTGTTCTAAATTATACTAAAAAAAAGAGGATAGTATATCTTTTGCTTATAAATAACTGATGCAACACTGCTTGCATTTCCCGGCATCTATTTTGGAACTCAATGAACAGTAACATACAGGCATCAGTAAAGACTGCTTGGCCCTCCCTTTGCTCTTTTGTCTGCTTCTCCTTTCCCTCGTCTGTAGGAGAATGAATCTTGTCTGGCTAGAGAATTTGCACCCTGATTTTCTCCTAAGGCGGATGAAGTTTTTTAGATAACAGTAGGGACAATTTCTGGTCTTATTGAAGTTGTTGGCAGTTCTCCAAATGATTTGTTATGAGATTTGGCCTTGAGAAAAAGGATCAGTCACACTCATCTCCTTTTATTCTGAACTAGAATGACCCATATCACTACCCAGTGATGGCTGCCTAGGATACTAGCAGTGAATTTTTGGAAAACGATCAAAAGTTCAAATATATGCAAGAATGCATGAAACCCACTGTCTAAGACACCAGAGAGAGTGCAATTGGACACAGGAAAATAAATGATTAAATAGAACCAAATAAAACTGGGACCTTCTTATCATCTCTATCCATTTTATTATTTTTCTGTATGCTATCGTGTTAGGATGAGGCCTGGAACAGTTCTCTCAGGATTATGTATTATGTCTTTCTGCGTTCTCTAAAATCTCTTTTATTGCAGGCCACTATAAAATGGTGCAAAACAAAGTCTCTTTTCCAAGTTCCCTACAGTGAACAATTTGGGAGCACTTAGTTTTAGCTTGTATTAGGACTTAGTGTCCTCAGAGAACAAATTCTGTCCCTTTGATCTCTAGATATAAAAATCACTGTTTCTCGTGTTTTCCCCAGATCACTGGGGCCCCAGAAAAGAGCCAGGGAGACGCAGAATGGAGACCTTGCAACTGCAGTCCATTCCCAGCATTGCTGCTGACTTCTCATATAACTGGAGAAAACCTATATAGTGATCTCCAGTAATCCCTGCTTCTGAAATGAGTTTGAGAGTACTTACCTGATTTAACAACATGCATTAAAGAAGGCAGAAAATGATACTGAAGGAATAGTTACACTCTCTAACCTTAACATAACTTCTGTCATGTTTTTATGAGTGCAGATAGTAAATCACAGGCATGTGATTTTATGTCTCTGTCCCATGCTGTGCCCCTTCCAATGGAAAAGGAGTTGATCAAAACCAGTACTCAAATCCAACGATCTTCCCTGTCTTTTGGAGGGAAGGAGAGGTAGCGGGTCAAAGAGAATATAAGATTTCATCACAGCACAGTTGTATCTGCAGCTGATTTCATTCACATGGTCTTGTCTAGAATTTTCCTTTCTTTTTTTTTATACTTTCCTCTGGTTAAATGTTAAGAGTAAATAAGCCAAGGAGAGTTTTAAACCTTTTTGTTTTCTTCTTAAATTCCTAACCTGTTAAATGAGCTGCTTGTATCCATCTTTACCGAGATAATTTGAAACCACTGTGCTGAAAGTATAGTGCAGAAAGACGAGTTCTTGCTTCAGAGGCAAAACCACTTTGACTTTCAAACCCTGTGTGTTAAACTTGCAAGTAAAAATCCCATTTTTCATTATTCTTGTTACTTCAAGGTTACTTCAAGGCTAAGCTTTCCTGTGAAGATCAAACAAGAGGGGTTTTTTTTCTGTCTTGCACATCCTCACTTATGGCCAGATTATAGCCTCTGTGAAAATGCTAAACCATAGACATTGTGGCCTTGAAGCTGGAGGGAGGATTGCTTGGTGTTTTTCAGGCTCTGATCAGCCAACCAAGAGAGATCTGGCTTCTCCTCTCAGGCTTGGTAGCCTTGGAAAAGTCACTTATATATATGTGCCTACATTCCCCAGCTATTAAAGGGAGGGAATGATCTTTCCCTGCTGAGGAGGGCCTTTGAAGATAAACTGATAGTGAGCCCCAGAAAAAGCATGTGTGGGTTGAGTTTCCAGGCTGCACCATGATCACATCATCTTGTGCTTTCCTCCTGGAGATACACCAGGAATTCATCCGTGCTTCAAGGCAATCTCAGAGGGTCTCTCTGTTCCACCTGGAGCACACAGCAGCTGCTTCAGGATACCTCCATGGCATTCTTGCTGCTGAACAATGCTGTTTTTGTAGGAGAGAGAGCTTCGAGGCTTCTGTGTACTCCTCTCACCTTTGCTGCATGCAGTGAGTGAACTTCCCCAACCTGGCTCTTTATTTATTATTGGAGTTCTCAATCCCTTTTACAGGGTGAAAGTGGTTGGTTTAGAGCTGCAGTGTAGTGATTCTGCTGTGATATATTATTTGCAAATGCTAGTGTTCCTGATACTTATCTTTTCTAACATTTTGTCTTATTTACATGGACTGATTACATGCAGACAGGAACACAAAAGTATCCAGTTCAATCTGCTGCAGTCCAGAACGATTTTATCCAGTATTCACTGGGGAAAGCAATTCTGAATTAAATGGCACTAAGCTGTGCATTATTAGTCTGATACGATAAAGTGGGTTTTTAAATCTCAGCTGGAAATAAGTGCTCTGCATGAACTCTAAGATGTATAAAACAAAAAAAAAACCCAACAACATTAAAACCTTGAGCAACATCTGAGGCTGGAACTGTACATCAGTGATTTCTGCTTAGCACCTGGACTGTTGTTAAATCTCTTCTGCATGATTCCTCCACCAAAATATGTGGCCAGCTCTTCTCCAGCAACTTTCAGCAGAGGTAGGCAGGAAACCCCATTATAAGCCAGCCAAGCAAACACAACCCCCTTGTATCCACCACTGTTTGGAAATGAACAATTAACAACTGCAACCTCTTCACAGATGCCCTAAATTCCTTTGTCACTTAGTAACAGCCTGTGCAAACTACGCCTCCGCACCTGACTTAAGTTATATCATATTGTCATGTTGTGGAATAATCTATTGTTGAATGTGTACAGAAAATAAGATTTATTTAGTGAAAAAAAAATCACTTTAATATAGCAAAACAAAAATAAGTTCACATGCCATACTCTGACTGAGAGACATGTCACTACATACCTCTGAGGCTTCCTACGACTTCTAATTGGAAACAGCAATAGTGTTTATCTCCTCCAAGAGCCCTATCCAGAAAAGTGCTTGGCTGCAGTGGACCGTGGTGAGACCTTTCCATAGCAGACCGTTTTCTTACTAATCATCTAATCAGTCTTTAAGACATTGCTGCCTTAGGAAAGGTTTAGGTTATGGTCACACCTTGTATAAATTTGTGTTGGCAGCAGTATTGATTTTAGTAGAAGTAGCTCAGGTTTGTATCAGTGTTACTGACGAGAAGCTGTCTGTTGGTTTCAGTAGGAATAAAGACTGACATTAAGCAGCTGAATTTTAAGTGCTGGGCCAGTTGCATCCTTTCTGTTACTTAGTTAATGTACTTAAACATGGGCTTAATTTTCTGGACTTCTCTATCTTTTTCTCAAAATTAACATTTTACTTTTAGTTTAATGTTTGGAGTTCTAGTGTTTATAGTCCTCATTTGTAAGTAGCCGGACAGATGCTCACCTGTAGCTAGTGTGTAGTGGTGGTGCACGTTACATAGATAATGCTGAGAGTTAATTCAGTGGGGAGATGGGATGGAGGTGTTAGTACCGGGAGCCCTTGTGACGTGTTAAAGAAAGCACGGAATTATTTTGAGAGAGACTTTTATCGCTATAAAAATCATTTCAGAATGCCTGTCCAGCTTCAGAAAATACAAATACCTTTGAAAGCAAAAGCAAATAGGTGCTGCAAGCAGGGAGAAAGCAGTCGAGGTTAAAAAGTCAGAGTGACCACAAACCCTTTTTCCTGTCGATTGGATTTGGGAGGGTTTCTACCAAAGCGTGCGTGCTAAGACACAGGGCTGTGTTCATCCCTGCTGCTAAAACACCGTGCCACGTGAACTCTCAGTCCTTGGGCCGCACAGGGGGAAGGACTGCTGCACTCGACTGGCGTCCCTCAGGGGATGAATGTGAAGGAAGGAAGCGGATCACAGTGTATGAAGTCTGAGAAGTGACAGCGTTTTGCACTGGAGGCAGCTGCACGGGGTTACCTGAGGACAGTGTCTGGCTCTACTAGCTGATTGCTTAGAGCACTTAAAAAACCCCAGTTAATGGGGGCACCTCCTAAGCAAACCAGATATCCCTTTTACAGTGCAGTCCCTGTTGAAAAGAGTATAATTTTACATTAACTACAGTGGATAAGTAAGAATTTGTTATGTTCTGACTTTATCCAGTAAATTCCCATTTAACCCAGTTGTCCCTATTAAGTGTGTCAGCTTTTCTTTCAAAAGCTCTGCTGTGCAAAGACAAATTAGTACATTAATGTAAAAGTACATAATTTAAGATAACAAAAACGAGGAAGCCCTTATCAATTTTTTCAGAAAGAATTATTTATTACAGAATATTACAACAAACTCTGCTTGCTTACAGTTGTTTATAAAAATTAAGGGTTTTTTTGTTGTTGTTCCTACCGTTCATTTTTCACTTCTAAACCTTAACCACAGAATTATACTTGTCATTTTCATTTTCTTTAATGTAATTTAATTTTGTTGAAAGTTGACTTAAAGTTTCATTTTGAGATTCTCATCTAAATATTGAAAATGTGACCTGAAAATACCCCCTAAGACTGATCTACTCTTCCCTCTTAAATTGCATGTAACATAAACTATAGTCAGATGTAATTCCTGCCTAAGGGAAAACAGTTTATCTTATGCACAGTTAGTACATAACTGTTTAACCACAGTTCAGTATATTTCTAAAGACTTTTCCCTCAAAAATGGCCATTGGAGAGCAGATCCATAGCTGTCTTCTTGCAACCCGTGGTAATTCTGTTGTTTACATCAAAGGATAGAGGGCATGTCCTATCTGGACACGTGTTTAGAAGGCACTTGTATAGGTAGGTGTATGTACCATCAGGTGTATTTTGTGCCCTGGTTTTAGAGCCTTCTAATAATAATCTCTAAGGTGAATTAACAATCAATTTGAGCATATGGAACTATAAGATAGATGCATACAAAAATCTCAAAGATGATTGTGTTGTTTAAGCATGTTTTAAACTTGTCTGCCTTTTAGCATCTGATATAAAGGATACATGTAATATATTTTGTTAGGGATATTTGGTGCTCTGATGTAGTTTAAAATGTGTATTTGCAGGTGAGGACTTATTATATTTTAGCACCCTGTGGTTTAAATGTGTGGAGATTCCATGGTGTTCTACAATATCAGTGCCTCACCTGAAGTGCCACACAATCCTTCTAAATGCAGTGTAGGTGTCCATGATGTGATGCTAATTTTCAGTTTTGGGCCCACAAGTTGTTTTCACTCGTTTAAGAGGTAGCCAGACCCGAACTGATTTTGACAGATGATGCATTTCTACCCTAAAATAGATGAAAATGGATTTTTTTATCATACCACTGAATCCCAGGTGGGTCATATTTTTTTATATATATATACTACTCCCTATAATGGTGTTCCTGTTTTGTATTTCAGAACCTAGATTTTCATTTAGCAATTAATGTGGGTGATTCAAGTCACTCCTTCTGTATTTTATTAATTTTTTGCCAAATATAGTATTTCTCTGCCTGCTGTTGATTGAGCAGAATGGAACTTGCCTACACAAAATTTCTTAGGAAATACAATTTGCACATCCAGATTTCCAACTACACCCACTCTCCCCATTATTGTAAGGTGTTAATCTTGTTGTATGATGCTGCCTGCGCAGATGCATACATACATATATACCCTCTTTAAAAATAGGTTATGTGCCTAAATCCTTACAAGAGAGCTCGTATACTAAGTTTTTCTAGGTCTGTGTGCTCACGGAATATTTAGCCCTTGTGGTTACTGCAACAGAGTTTTTGTGAAGGCTTTTCCGTGTTTTTAGAAGGTGCTTTTTAGTAAGTAGTTTAATCCTAAGTAACAACTGAGTTCTTTTGCAGCAAAAGCAGCTACTAATTTTAAAAGCAGTTTTAAATTTATGCATATCCATTTTAACAGTACTTTTGATTTGAGCAAAATCTACCCTGGAGAAAATGTTTTTAATCAGGTTAAAATGGAGGCAAGATAGGGAAAAAAAATGTTTGCTGTGGCGTGACTGCAGCAGTGCTAATGAGCTCTGCTCTAATACATGGAGGAACATATGGCCCCCATCTGAATGCAAACTGGACACAAAGCAGTAATTCAGCTGAGATGTCCTGAATATTGTAAACTGGGTGAATGTGGTTGAAGGTGTTTATAAACGGTGGCTGAATCCCATACACTGACTCACTGCCTTCTAACGTCCGGGGCTCAAGGTGCTGTTTGTAAGAGTATAGAAAATGACCAGTAGAGGGAATTCTTAATTAATGCTAACAAAATAGCAAACTGAAGTGTTATGTTACGAAGAAAAGACTTCTTGTGCTTATGACGCAGCAAGAGGCGGCTTATAGAGAGGGCAAGTTAGGAGAAGAAAAATCACAGGACAAGCAAATTGAGTATTTACTGTCAAATAATTGCTCTCTTAAGCTGTGGCTCTCTTCCTAAATTCTTGGCATTCCTGAGCAGTAGAACCATTTTCAAAAAATGCATCGTTACAGAGTAGATGTTAAATAAAACTCCCAAAGGCTGATGGTGCAGCTTGAGCAGGTAAGAATGTGTGTATTGCTGTATATATTTCTTCTGAAGCTTTAGATTATCCATCGTTTACAAGACTGCTACTTTTTTTCTGTTTGAGAGAACTGATGTTTTGGTTTCACAGCTCTATTTCGTCTAAAATATACTTCTAGTTGGGCAAGTCAAGATAGTCTTCTAGGCTGTAGTGTGTGCTTTTCTATCAGCGCTGATTTATCGCTACACAAGAGAACAAAACACGGTTGTTGGAGAAAGTATAGGGCCCACTTTAATTTAAATGGGTTCTGGCTTTTATAGAGGAGCCTCTGATTAAAAAGCTACACATCAGCTTAGTGTAGCACAGGAACATATTACCCTTATGTGCTTGTATTGCTAGGCAGTCTGATTTCACTGGAGGAGTACTTGTGAGATGCTGCAGGAAAGGAACTTGGCCTAAGCAACTCTTAGGGACTGCCTGCATCCCTAGGGATCCCCTAGGTATGGCATTTGCCCCAAGGAAATGAGACATCTGGGAACCCATTCTGTTTGCTCCTATGTACTGTTTGCCCACCTATCTTCTATTCCTTTTCTTTTTGAATTTGACCACTTTCAGGCAAATTTGATGAGTGAAAGTCTCCAACATATCTAAGCTTCCACACGGTTTTTGGAATCAGGCAGCTGTTTAAAGAGGGAAAGCTCTTTTAATGACTACTGAGGGAGTGCCTGCCTCGTGTTTCTATCCAAAATCACACATCAGGGACCAGACGTGGACAGAAAGCTGTAAGAAAGGAGACTGCTTTGGATCCCTGTGAGCTTTCTCAAGTTCACAGAGAATTTTATTTTCATTTGTTGCATGCATAAACTTCTTTTTCTGATAGTACAGAAAGGTGTTAGGATGTGGAGATGTATAGGTGGAAAAGTCTGTTAGGATGTGGAGATGTATAGGTGGAAAAGTCTGTTAGGATGTGGAGATGTATAGGTGGTTAAGAATACTCTGCCATAAGACATGATTCCTATTCATATCTTCACCATCAAATTACAAACCAGTTAACATTAACATTGTTTTCTAACAAACCTACAGAATGTTGTTGTTCATTTGCACCCCCCATTTCATCGTGTGTATTGAAAGAAATGGCTGAAGCAACCTCACTTCTCACAGGTCGATGAAAATAACACATACCCCTGAAGAGCAGATATATTCATTTGATTTTAAAGGGATTTTATTCTGGTTGTACAGACCCTGGTCAGGTGTGGTATCTAAGCTGAATGCATGATTGATGGGCATGTGTGCATGGTAGACACCCCTCTAGAAAGCCACAGAGTAAGCGTCACAGAACCCGGTATGAGGTCCTACAGGTTGGTAATGATGATTTAACCTTTCCCATAGGGGTAGGTTCTCTTCAATAGGTAACAAATAGTAGTTGCTTTATGTCTTTAAACTTGGCCAGTTTTCAGTCATCATACTTCATTGTACCATAATTATGGATATTCTGTTTATTCAGCACTAATTATGTCTATTAGAATATATTTTTTATTATTATAATGGGGTTTATTACTGTTATTATTATGGCAATAATAAGTCTTTTTTTTTTTTTTTAAACTCATAAAATCTTGCCCTATCTGATGTCCTGGCTACAGAGCACTGCAAGTTAATTGCATAGTATGTGGATGGAAAATAAATTTTTTGTTGGTTTTAATGTTCTGACTTTTAGTTTTAATGACTGTCCCCTCCTTTCTTGGCTGGTCAGTCTTACTTCATTTTCTCTGTGCAGTTGCATTTATATCACTTCCACTCTGTTCAGTCTTTTTCATTTTCTCTGTCAGTTTGAAGCCTTCTAAACTTTTCACATGCGGAAAGCTCCCGAGCGCTTTAATGAGTCTTTTTACTCTCTGAACTCTTTTTGTTTCTTCTCAGCCCTGTCTCAGACAGGGTGATCAGGGTTGAGTGCAAAATCCAAACTGATGGC
Source organism: Loriculus beryllinus (assembly GCA_039877255.1). Classification (NCBI taxonomy): domain Eukaryota; kingdom Metazoa; phylum Chordata; class Aves; order Psittaciformes; family Psittacidae; genus Loriculus; species Loriculus beryllinus. The sequence goes on from JBCJKH010043738.1 coordinate 15,865, forward strand.
GTAACAGCAACTTATATAACTGCATTATAGTATTAGCAAAAGAGTTTCTTTTGCCCCCCATCTGTGTGATGCACTGAACAACCCCACTAGATCCCTTGGTTTCCTTTTCCTGAGTTTGGTTCTATGAACTTACCATCCTTTGAGAGATAGAACCAGTGTGAATTATCTCTTTTATTACTGGTAATGGGAAAGGCTAACTCAAAAATCCTATGGAAAAGGGTTTTTAAAGTCAAAAGAGAGATCTGTGATGAAGGATCCTTGTACCTTGTGTGCAGCAAACTGGAAGGATTCCATAAGATGGGGATGGCTGACATGGAAGGCAAGTACAGCTTGTTCTGTGTCTTCTAGACCATCTGCAAGTGACTTGAAAGAGATGAGAGGATGCCAAACAAAAGTACAATTGTGATATAATGGAAGTATGAATTAGTCATTGGTCTACTCCTAACTGGAAAAAACAGGCAAGGCTTGGGACTGTTCCTTGAGTGTCAGTATGATACTTCATTCTTTTGGAAGATGCGTGTTGCAGGCACTCATTCAAGACCAGAAGTCACATTAAAATGTCTAGGAAAAGATTTTTTCAGTTTAGATTGTAAAATTTTATCTTTTTATTTCTGCAGATACATAGTCATGTTATAGAAATTTGTAATACAAAGTCCCCGGGTCTAAGTAGAGCATATTGAGCTGACTTTTGCTGGAAGCATGTGAGTTTTATCCCCATTCCTTTCCTCTTGTTTCACTTTCCTTCTCCATTCGTCTCCTCTTCTTTCCCCTCCCTGCTTTCCACCAGGAATTTTCTTCCTTTCATCCTTAGTAAAAATTTCTGCCTGGCCAGGTGTATTTTTCTAGTGTAAATGACCACTTTCAGCATTAAGGTGATAAAACATAACTTTATACCTTCTTGGTTGCCCAAGAGATAACAAATAGATTTTGAAAAGCAGATGGTTGACTAGAGAGCCCTGAGGTATCAACGGAGCTAGCAGGTGCAGCTCCCGAGATACTGCAGTGCAAAGAAATCCTGTTTCCTGGACAAACCAGAAAAAAAAAGGAAGAAACTGTGAAAAGATGGACTTTAGGAGTCCAAATACATGGATTTTGGAATTGTATTTCTGGTAGGTGATGCAGAGACAGCGTCTATATGCTGAAATTATAGCCGTCTGTCACTAAGAACAAGGCAAGCTTCATGGCTAAAGCAGGGTGCTGGAAGCTAAAGGCCTGCACTAATTCTGTTAATGGCCATTGACTAGCTGAGTCATTTGCAAAACTCTTTTTATATCTGTTTCCCACATGAAAGCAGAACATTAGCAAAGGAATAACTAATGTAGCCTTCTACCAATCATTGTGCATTGTCAACCCTGTATAGAAGAAGCAAAGAGAGGAATTACTGCTGAAATGCTAGATACTGAGGCAACTCAAAACATGTTTCTGAAAAGAGTAAATTGTTGAATACTTCAAGCAAAGCAGCACATGCTGATCATTAGCAAAGAAAGAAAAATTATACCATTACCATTACCTCTTTCTAGTCTCATCTGTCCTGTCTTACAGGTGTCATATGGGGTAGTGAAAATCTAGCCAGCCTTCCAGTGGTTAAGGAGCTATGTCGTCACTTCTTCAGTTCTTCATGTTTTGATAGAGCTTGGCTTCTGTGAGCTATTGATAACTTCAAATGCAATTTATTCAGGGTTTTGTTCACACTATCATAAATCCCAATTCCGAATGAAAATGGTTGGAGAATATAAATGCTTCATTATTAATAGAGTCATTAGGCCCTAATTTTGTGATCTTAAGCTTGAGCCATCCAACTGAAATCCCATGCATGTGCTTACTGAATCAGGGTTGAGAGCTTCATTGTCATAGGTGCTTTTAAGTATATTTGGTCTTGGAGTATCAGAGGGCCATGAAGTGGTGCAACCTTTCTCTAGAGATTGGAAGAGTTTATCCTTATGGAAGCAAATAATTTATACATGGCAACAAAACAACTTGCATTGCTGGAGGTAGAAAAAGGAGAGACCCTAACTTCTAACCTTCCAATGTGAGTACTGGAGAATAGGGTCTTCTATTTTAGGGCAGAATAATCATAAAGGAAACCAAAAGGGTAACTAATGAGAGTTATAGCTAGTAGTGAGAAATTAGGAAAGGTTAAATAACTTACTGCCCAAGGATTATATATTAAAGTCTTGACATTCTAGATTGCAAGGGAAGTGTTTCACTGTGTTTAGTCCTTTAGAAAATAAATTCATAATAATCCCATTTTAAAATCAATGAGTACAGGAATAAGAGGGTATTATACATCAATAATCTTTTGTAAATTTTTCTAGGAGTCATGGAATTTGGTACATCATCCTCTCCATTTTTTCCATGAAAACATTTTTCCATTAGTCATCAAGTTGGAACATAGTTTATAAAAGTTGGAAAACAAGTCATAAGAGCTACAAAACATTTTGAGAAGTTAAAATGAAAAAATTGGAAAATAGATGGAAAATTGTCTGAACAGTTTGGAGAAAAGAAAGTAACAGGGAGATTTTCTTCTGTTTTTGTTCAAATGATGGGGTCTTGATGGAGAGTTAAGCAGGGACAGTAGCCAACTGTTGAGTATATGATACTCTTAGAGGAAAGACTGCTGTCCTATTCCTGTTTTCAGACAAACCACTTTATTGGTCCTGGTCCTTTGGTTGCATACAAGTATCAACTCAGTAGTATTGAGGCTTTGGTGTTTCTTTGCACATTACTACTAAAATGTGACCTCTCTCACTAGAAGGCTTCCTTCTAATTGTAAAGGTGTTACTTCTTTTCTACATAGCCAAAGAGTCACTCAGGTTACTTTGCAGTCCCTTCACTGTGAAGTGGTAGAAAATTCAAATCAGCAGTAGTTTGAGAACTTCTTCAACCTTGGAAGTGAAAGGTGGTCAGTGATGGAGGTTTCAGTGTGCCAGGGCAGAAGTTTTGAAGGGCAGCAAAACAATTTGATACTGTTCAGATTGTGCTCAGAATATTGTATAAATGAGGCAGGAAATGCAGAGCAATGCCACAAACACATTCACATAGGGAGATGTCAGAGACAGAATGAGAGCTGCCATCCAAAACTGTGATGTTATCTGAAATGTAAATAGATTTAAGGCAGTGATGGTGTCCTTTTATAAAGATATGCATTCTTTCCATGATTTTTCAGCTCACACAAGTTCACATACTCATCTGTGACAGAGAATTGGTGTGACCTAAGGAAATTCCAGGAAGAGTGGAAATTAGACAAAATAGATGTTTCTACATCTATTTTCTGTTTGTTTCTATTATTTCTATCTAGTTTCTACATCTATTTTCCTCTTGTTTCTAAAGGGCAGATTACCCAGTCCTCTTAGAAGTGAAGGATGTGATGGTGTGCTTCAGTCCTCAGAAAATGATGCTCAAAGTGAGATGGATAAAAAGTACTTGAGCACAGAAGCTCTTAGTGCTGTGAGGAGGTGATACTGTTTGGTAGGTTTACCTGGGATTTATGTGCTAGCAGGAGGACAGGCTGGGGGGGTAGGAGGGCTCTTTATGATCAAGCAGTGTAGCTGAAAGCACTGTTGGTTTTATGTGTGTGAATGATGGACAGTGGTGAAACGGAGTACACCAGAATCCTAAACCAAGCGGTTGTGATTGGGCAAATTATAGGGGGATTTATGCTCACTGCAGCTACAGCTCAGATGATTTTGCTATGCTTTTTCTCACCCTTTTTCCAGTTTATTTTGTATTATGTATCAAGCCTATAATTGTGTTCTCTGTTGTTTCTCTCCTGACATGTTTAATCCCACAACACAGTCTAGTCTTGATGTTTTCCTTCTCCTTCAAAGAGTCCCAAGAGAGAGAAGCAAGGAAGGTAGATGTATTTGACTTTGGAAAATGAGTTGATGCCAGTTGCAAAGGAAATAAAATATATCACAGGGGTCTACTGGGGGTGGGGAGTGAAATTATTGCTTGTTTGTGACAAAAGATTGCCTTGAAAACTGCTTCAGCTTGATCAAGTCTGAAACCCATGTCTCACTGTTTCCATTACAAAGGCTTTTATGTTCCTGTGTCTTTTGGAAAAGGACTTAGTCTCTTTTGAAATAAATCCAAGGCTCCCCAAATGTACTGTTTGCTTTCAGGCCCAGCACATGAGAGCTGTGCCTCAGGGTCACATTGCAGAGGGGTTCAGAGAACATACATTATTTCAGTGTGAGCCAAGGAGTCCTGCATGTAACCAGCTCCGTGGCAGCAGATGAGCCACAGCGTTAGGCTTGAAACAGTGTGCATTATTTCTGCAAGGACTTTGCATATAGGGACATTTGGGCAGCATGGTTGTATTGTAATACATGGTCATGTAATACTCCTCCCCAGCCCTGGGCAATGGGTGCAATGGGCTTAGTGCACCAGAAGACAACTTGTCAAGCTATGCCTGGCAGAAGGGATCACAGGATGGGGGATAACCTAAAGCACTCCCATGTGTATGTGGTGCTGTGCTGCAGTGGGTGACCACAAGGCTGGAGTCAATGAAGGAATTTCAGCCTGAACCAGAGAAACACAACAGATCTTTATTTCACATGGGGCTTGTCTGCTTTGCATGTGGGAGGCAGGTCTTTAGGGCCTCTGTGATGCATAAAGACAGGATAGTATTTATGTGATGCCTCCTTCCTTTCAGGTCTCTAACTCGATGCTAATCAATCCTTCAGATGATCTCAGTCTGGGTGTGTTCATTGGAGTTGATCATTACAGAGCCTTAGTACTTTAATTCAAGTTCTTAGCAAACAGTGGCTCAATATCCTCCCCGTGACTTCCTATCCTGAAGACATAGCTTTCTGTCATGCTTTTTTCTTTCCTTACTCCTGAGATATCCCTTATATCTTCTGAGCACCAATCCCCATTTTCCAGTTTGCAGCAGGTAACTTTTTCAGTGCATACCTGTGGAGCTCATTCCTAACCTATCAGTTTGATATTAATAGTTTAACCTAGTCTTAAAATACTGCTACAGTCCTGATATGTAGAAATAAAGAGGGAAAACAAATGCACCCTCTGGAAAGGGAGAACACAGCCTTTAAATCAGTGTCAGCCATCCCTGGTGGAATCCCTTGTGATATGTTTTGAAGTTCAAGGTCTTCTTTTTGTTTTACTTTCTTTAGCATGTTTCTCCATTTGCATCAGCTGCTGTGATGCTTTTACCTTACAGGGTTGGTTTTTTTTTTTCCTTAGAAATCTTCCAGGTTTTTTTGAAATTTCTGTTCCTCAAATTCAGCTTTTAAAGGAAATTCTGAAAAATTTATACAATAAAACCAGCAACTCGTGTAAGATTAGCTCAGGTGAGCTGCTGCCGGCTGGTGATTTCTTTGTACTCTAAGTGAGCTTTGTCTTTCCCATAGGCTAGCCATCATGGCCTGCAGCAATTCTGCGTAACAGTCCCTGAATCCAGAAGAATACATGGAATCATAGAATTGTCTTGGAAGGGAATTTAAAGATCATCCAATTCCCACCCCCTGCCATGGGCAGGGACAATGTAATATGGGTAAATACGAGTAACGGTGACAGGGGGTTTCATACTGTTAAGTTGCTGATATGAGAAGATGGCTCATTTCTACAAGACCACTCTCCTTGTCCTTTGTTAGCCTGAAGCCGTCTGGTTTAAAATAAGCTTGTCACAAGGGTGGAGGCTACAAAGAGACTCAGTTCCTATAGGTCTTATGAAAAACAGACATGAGGCAGAAATTACTCCTGCCCTGCAAGGAGCCTGCAGTGTGTGCTCCAGAGACCCGTGTCAGGGTTGACCTGCCAGCAGTGCCAGTCATCTCTCCGAGGCTGGTGTGGTTGTTAATATCTGTGCTTCCTGCTTCTGAGCATTCAGTGGTGGCTGGGCACTTGATGGAGGGAGCTGGAGGTTCTGTGAGTGCAGGAAGCAAAAAGGGTGTGGAAGAAGTGATAAAATGGGAGAGGGCAGTCATAGCCAGGAGGTCCTAGAGGAAGAGAACCCAAGTCCAAAGGAAGCCAAGCCTCTCTGAATCTGTTACTTGTGGGATGACTTGCTTAATTCAGATACCTTCTTGTCTGTCACCATATTCAGAGGTGTTTTAACAAAAAAGCATTGCTCTGGTATCAAAGACTGGAACCAGAGGGAGCAAGACACAAGTTCTGGTGTTTAGATAATGCACATGAGCTTGACAAACTGATTGTAATGTCTGCATCATGAATTCTTTATCTCTGAGAGAAGAATAAAATACATGTGTGCTTCAGAGGAGAGCGAGAGCTATATGAGTAGCACCGTTTGAAAGCTCGCATGGTACTACATCTGTCCAGCATTAGATTTCTCC
>JBCJKH010043739.1:0-18094 GCA_039877255.1 Loriculus beryllinus
GTCCTTTTTATGTTGAGGACACCAGAACTGCACACAATACTCCAGGTGAGGTCTCATGAGAACAGAGTAGAGGGGCAGGATCACCTCCTTCGATAACTTCATGATAACTTCATTAATAACTTCATGAATGTAACTCAATAGAACTACTTAGGAGCTTGTATTTATGCATGTTCTCAGGCATTATGCTAAAACTCTGTTCACCATTTGAATAGACCTTTCAGATTTCATCTTTGCCTTTTATTCCCCAAAGTATACTGTAAAGATAGAACTCAAAACAGGAATCCAAGCAATAGAAGCTGATATTAACTTGCAAAGCAGCTTTGTAGTTAGTAACTATTTTTTTGTAATTATGACAGACATCAAGAGATCATCAATAAAATGGTTTCTCTTCACTGTTTATGCCAGTCTCAGTAAGATCATAAAGTCTGCTTTTGGAGAGATTCTTTACTATAAATGGTTCTATTGATTGAAAAACAATGATACCAAACTATGTATGAGACTTACAGAGATCCTGGACAACACTGAACAAGAAATCACATAGTAAGTACATGCTTCTGAGCTGCCACAAAGCTCCATCTTCAGCAATCTCTGTCCAACAGTCTAATTGGCATCTTTTTCACAGACCTATACTGTGTATATATAGCACAAGACCAGAAAAATCTCAGATTTCTTATGTTTCAGAGAAATCTTCAGTTTTATCAAACAGCTCTGCACATAAAATGCTTACAGGAAGTATTTTTTGTATTTCAGCAGGCTGATGTTTTAATATTATAGAGATTTCTTGCTTATCTGTAGATAACTGGAGTATACTTAAAAAGGCACATACACTGCAATTTCAGTATTTTAAGAGAGGTAACACAGCAAAAATTAGGGTGGTACACACCTATTATTTTCTCTCTGACATTAAGAATTAGGAATGAAGAAAGCAATTTGAAGACGTGAGTTTGAATTAGATCAAGAGACCTGTGAATATTTTAGCATTGTCTGCCAGAAATGCTTTTTGAGCAGTCCAGCTCTCACAAAAAACTACTGGAACATCAAATACAAACAGTATGTGAAATGCATGCATTGTTCTTCTGATATCCCCATAGCAGGATCCTAGGTGCATGGAGAATAAATGGTATGGAGTATTTCATGCTCTCCTGATCATTATGTAGTATTATCACAGTCTTCATAAATTTTAGACTTGAGGCAGGACTTTGTGAACACAGTATAAAAATATGGAACCAAAAGAAGGCACTCATTCAAATTCCATGAAAAAAAGGAGAGAAAACAAGTGAATGGCAAAACAGAATCCAGCAGAGTATTTGACAGTAGGGTAAGTTATGGTCTGGAAATTTATCGATCGTCAGTTTTTAGGGTTTTGGGTTTTTTTGGGGTATCTGAAGAACATTTTATTGGGGGAACTGACAGAGGACAATGAAGTGGCTTTATGGGTTCCTTGGGAAACTTCTCCCAGGCAGCAGGACAGAATGGCAGGAAAAATGAGTGGCTTGAATATTTAACAAGTGAGTAAAATGGGGACCAGAACAGAGTGGGATCAACGAACTGGCCTATCTTCAGTTGGTAAGATACATGATAAAGAGGGCAGTCTGTAAAGGACTTACAAGAGGGACAAAAACCTCATACTTAAAACTTTGAACTATTAGAACTGTTAATGTAAAAATGAGTACAATCCTGAATCCTCTTCATTGAAAGAAGTCACTGATCAGCACAGCAGTTTAATAGATGTTCATTCTGCAAATTAGTATTAAATGTTTCTTACTGTCCCTCTGCTAGACACTGACTGAGGTTGCATGACCTCTCTTAATCTGCTTCAAATGGACTCATTAAGCCATTAAGGAAAGTGGATTGAGTTTACCCCACTCATTTCATCTGAAGTGGATTAGGGAATGCTAGTCTGTTCCCTGCAGATTTGGGGTTACTAAGCCTTCAAACATCACTATAAAATCAGGAAATCATGTTTATTTATGACCAAATTAAAATTAAAAAAAGCACGGGCCTGACGTATCCTTTCATCAAACAAGTGATTTAGGTTTTTACCCAGCCCTTTAGCCTGTGACTTGTCTTACAACAGTTAAGGTACTGGCGTACCTATACAGCACATGCTTCATACATACAGGTTTCTAACAGATCCTGGCACCTTCATCCCTTTCCATAAGAAGGGAGAGGACCACACGAGAGGACAGAAAGCTCAACCCAGAATACTTGGATTGCATATCCTGGTCATCCTTGAATGAGTGCTGGGATCACTCAAACATTATCAGAACTTCGACATGTTTTCAAGCTTCCCTGTAAGAATCTCCATTAGTACCATTACATTTGGAAACATGATACAGTCAGGTAAAGAACCCTCTTAGAATCACAGAATGTTTTGGGTTGGCAGGGACCTTTAAAGGTCATCTCTTCCCACTCAGCAAAAAAATCAACAAGATGCAGCAACTTTCCCGTTCCCAATCTCAGCATGCCAGTAAACAGCACCTCTCAGTGCTCTCATCTGTCTTGGGACAAACTAAAGTTTATCCTCTGTGTCTGTGCCTCATTCTTCGTCAGCTTTAGAAGCTTGAAGATGAAGCTGTGTTCCCAAGCTAAGTGAACTGAGAGCTCTGCAGCACCACATCGCTGCTCAAGAGAAAAAGGGCCATGTCCTCTGAGGCTACACAGAGCAGAGCCAGGAGGATGAGGGGGAGTAAAGAACATCCTTCAACAAACACCAACTCTGTCAGCTGTCAGTGCTGGCATCTAGAAATATTTTATGTTTTTATCTAAAGTCAGGTGATAATGCCTTTGCATCATTTCAGATTCAAACCTCTTGGAGGTTTCACTGGGTTGAAAGAGCCCACGCAGCTGTAACAGTGGGACTGCAACAGAGCTGAGCTGAGGAGGCACAGATGTCTAAGGAAAGGTCCCCTTTGGCTACCTCTCCTGCTAGTCCTGTCCTTGTACCTTACAGACATCCCACTTTATCTTAATAGTGTTTTGTTTCTTGGGTTATTTTGTTTTGGGTTTTTTTCCACATTGTGGGCATAAAATGATTTGCCTATATTTCTTGGCATTGTCACATAGTGGCTCTATCCTTGTTTCAATGAGGGTGATGACCTGGACGTGTCTTGGCTGCCTTGCGGACACTTGGTATTGAGCTTTACTTCTGTTTCCACTGCAAAGAACAAGAGAAAATTCAATGCATTATTTTGCACATTATCTAAGGAGCTTAACTTGGGAATTTGTCAAAAAGCAGCTTTGCATGAAAAAATACATAACAGCTGTAGTATGGTTGCTATTATCAGATGTACATTTAATCTCAGAGGTGCTGAAGTGTTTAAGAGCACATGATGAAGGAACAAAATTAGTAAATGACTTGTTGAGCTTGGTAGAGAAACACAAGGATCATCCTTCACAGAGGTCAAATAATCTACATAGGGGGAGAAAGATCATTAGATAACCATCTCCCTCTTTAAAATGAACACCTGATTATTCAAGTTGGGTTTGTGAGGTGACATTTTAAGATTTGGTTTAGAGATTGTACTCTGCATTTAATATCTCCTTTGTGCGTAATCTTCTGCTATCTCCTTTGTTCTTGTCAAACAGATGAAAGAAGGTATTTCTGCTAGAGTTTTTGTTTCTCATTTGGCATATTGCTATAAATTTTACACACACACCTTCATAAAAACTTTTATTCACCATCTTTTATTAAGAATTTCTGTGCAAGTGTATGTGTCTGTAGTTATAATCATCTATATTTGCATAAAATGGAAGAGGCCAGTACCCAGAATAAAACCAAAAAAGAATGTGAACCTTAGGAGTCTGAGAATTCAGCTATGAAATTGTTAGGCTTGTTAAAGAATTTGGACTAATTAACTAAAGGTTTTGGTTTTGAAACTTCCTTGCTACATGCATTTGCTTATACAAGTCCAGCAAATCAGTTAATAAACCAGAATTCTCAAAAAAATTATTTCAATTTTTTCATTCACTTTTTCAAACAGTCTGATATATTGAGGTGTTCTGCATTAGAATTGAATGTGGTTCTTTACAACTATCATGCTGAGCACATTTATACATGTGTAGTGCACTCTACAAATACAACATAGCAGTATCTAAGTGCAGTGAATTTATTCAGTGTTGTAAATATTCATGGTACTTCTTATGTCAATAGAAAATAACAAATTATATAGTGCTCTTGGTTATAGTGATACTGATCTTTGATTATTTCACTGACTACATAGAAGTGTTCTAGACTTTAATAAGTGTACCTAATACAAGGATGTTGCCTATGCAAGAAAAGATGGAAATAAAAAAATAAAAAGCATTGAAGTACAAGGCTTTTCAGGCTCAGTGTTCCTTCTGATCTGAGGTCTAACCTAGAGCTAGATGACAGACATTTTGCAGTCAGACTTAAAATTGCAGCTTGAAGTGTCTGCCTTGGGAGAAACTGCAGAGAAGTAGAAAACCTTTGTGGATTATTATGTTATCAGTAATTTCTAAATACCTGGTGAAGGCTGTTAAAAAGTAGTTGCTGTTTGTTAATCTGAGCTCTAAACTTTCAGATAATTACTGTGCTAATGGATAGTGACTAAATTAAAGTGGTTAATGTCAACATGACAAAAGATGGAAGAGGAAAAAGGAAAGAAAGGAGCAAACTTTTGTCTAAACTCCCCAGACTGTCCAAACTGAAGTTGGTTAAGGGATACGCTGCCTTTGTCATTTGCGTAGCTGCAGGTAAGCACACTATTGCTCTTTTTCAGTATCACAAAATCATAGAATCCCTTGCATTTAACCAGGAACTCTGCAGAGACTTCATATTTTAGGTACTGAAGCAGTCATCTGGTATGTTAGGAAGTGGCAGATGAATAATGGTAAATCTGAGTCTTATGTATATAGCTGGAAAGCAAAGGTCTGAAGTAAAAGCACTCTGTAGTAACTGTGACTTAGGGTTTTTGAAATCAAACAGCCTGACTATTGTTTTAATGGTAAAAGTTGCATATCTCAAGCTCACCCATGATACCCAATTGTTCAGGTAGAAGCTGAAAGAGCTGACTCTGGGCACACACGGTTGACATCTGCTCTGGGGGATTTTGGAGAACAATTAAAATAAATGAAATTAACAGAGAAAAAATCTTTTTTTTTGTTCCTTTTTGATTTTGAATGCTGAGATGATGCCCCCACCTATATCTTCAAGAAAATCAAGAAAATCACTGAATGAGATTTCAGTGTCTGGTTCCTAGATGGATATCTTAACCTTCAATGTATATTACTGATGCAGGCTCTTATGACTTTGTCATCAAAACTTGTAAACACTGTAGATTCTTGGTTCTGAAAAGAATGAAAAGCTGAAACATTAAGAAATAATCTAAAATTTACGAGATTAGTAGTAAGCCTGTAAATGAGCAACTGCATTAGGTTCTAATGTAAATTGATAGCTGTGCAATCAGTTCATATGGAATTGTGTTCTCATTTCTTCATAGACTGATATTTTTCTCTTCTCTGAAAATCAGAGGTATTTTTCTTCTATAAAATAGAATTGATACAGGATTGATAGACCAAAAGCACAAATTTCACACTTGTTTTACAAGTAGTTTATGGACAAATGCAAAATCAAATGGAACACTTTACCTGGTTTTAGCTGTTTCTAAGCTGACCTGTTGCAGTAAAGATACAGATTTTTCTGCTGAGTGCAGCCTGTGAAGAAATCTAAGGCTATCTTAAACACCTGTTCCTTTAATATTCAAATTTATCTTAAATATTAACAATATAACAGAATTATAAAATCATTTAGGTTGGGAAAGACCAATAAGTTCATAAAGACCATTAACTCAGCACTGCCAGGTCCACCACTAAACCATATCCCTAAAAACCACATCTAACATCTCTGAAACATCTTCAGGATTGGTGACTCAACTACTTCCCTGGGCAGTATGTTCCAATGGTTGGCACCCCTTTTGGTGAAGAAATTTTTCATAATATTCAATCTAAACCTCTCCTGGTGCAATCTGAGGCCATATCTTCTTGTCCTATCACATGATACTTGGGAGAACAGACCAACCCTCCATCTTACTACAATCTCCTTTCAGGTAGCTGTAAAGAAGGTCTCCTCTGAGCCTTGTGCTCTCCACAACTCCAGTTCCCTCAGCTGTTCCTCACAAGACTTGTTCTCCAGACCCTTCACCAGCTCTGTTGCTCTTCTTTGGACATGCTCCAGCACCTCAAAGTCTTTGCTGTTGTGAGGGGCTCAGAACTGAACACATTACTGGAGGTGTAGCCTCACCAGTGCCTCACCAATACATCAGGACAATCACTTCTGTAGTCCTACTGGCCACACTATTTCTGATACAGGCCAGGATGTCATTGGCCTTCTTGGCTACCTGGGCTCATATTCAGCTGGCTCCTCATCAACACCCCCAAGTCCTTTTCTACCATGCAGTTTACCAATCACTCCTCCCCAAGCCTGTAACCTTGCATGGAGTTGTTGTGGCCCTGGTGCATGACCCAGCCCCAATAAAGCACCTGTGCATACTCAACTTGATGGTAGTTTCAGCAATTTGTATCCAGAGATCTCAGCTTTTCCAACTCTTTATGCCCGTTTCTTAAAACATAGGCAGAAGCTTAGAAAAACATAAGATGTGTCTGGTTGTTAAGACCAGTCCCCCAAGTATTTGTGTGAACCAATTTGGGAAATTAATGATCCCAAGGACAATAAACTGCAGTTTAATTTTTCCTTGGCTTAGGCAATTTGAGCTGCCTCAGGGTAGAATTTTCTGGTTAACAGAGTCCAGCATGGGGTGGCAGCAGAACTGCCAGGGCCAGAGGGGCTTGTAATACATAAAGGGATATCCTCCACATTCACTGGCTGTTCTGCTCACCACCATATTTCTTCTTCTTCATGGCATTATGTTTATACTGGCTAATTCTGTAAGCAGCATTTTTATCTTGCCCTCAATATCTCGTGGCAGTGAGCCCCAGAGCATGCTCTGTGGAGCAGTAATTCATCCTCTGCATTTTATATCTGGACAGAATAATTTCTTTGTTCTTGGAGAGTAAATAAGAATGTCAGGTTTACCATCCTCAGGTCATGTCTCTCTGTATTGTGATTTTTCTAACTCTGCTCCTCTCTAAACTAAACAATATTAAGCTATTTCAATTTCTTCTAACATTATCCATAATGGACTTGCAGAGCTAAGAGAGGTGAGAATAAATATGAGAAGAGATCACTGTTTTTTCACAGAAAGCTGATCACATAACTTTTGTTTTACACAGCTCTCAGCTGTTTACTTGTTTACTGATTTAGCAGAGGAATAGGAACAGATAGTACTGATAGAGGCTGCTATAGCTGAGAGGGTACCGTAGCTAAATGAGTTTACAGAAGAGATTGGAAAGGAAGAGGGAAATCACTGAGCAAACAGCACAAGGAAGACTGCAGAGCCTGATTAGAATGTGGAAAAAAACCATGATGAAGGTAAAGAAAGGGTATAATGGGCTAAACTCAATTACCTATAGATGCACTAGCTGAAATATTTAATTGACATATTGTTGGAGAATGTTTTGCTTGTTGTGATCCAAAGGTAAAAAAAAAATACAGAGCATTTCAAAACCATATATCAAACCGTATTAATTATTAACATTAAAAATGTAAAATATTTTTCCATTGGAATATATACATTATTTCACTTTAAAAAAAGTTTTGTCTACTGAAAAATCCAAACCCCAAAATGATTTTATATCATTCTGAATCAATTACACCATATGTTTCAAATAGCTGAAATGATCAATTGAAAAAGTCAGACATGAATACCAGGCAAAAAGAGGTGGAGAAGGAAGTGAAATGTAAGCAAGCAGATTTGCTAGGTTTTCGTCTAATGACTTGTCACTTATTTATTAGATGTTTTATTTTTTCTTTTTTTTTTTTTTTTTTTGCTGTCAATCTGGGTTATTTGTTTTTACAATCTACTATGAAGAGTGCTGAGGAATCCTGCAGTTCTCTGTGCTTTGGTAAACTGGATTTTATAATTACTAGTCAAGAAGCTGATGTTCTATAATATTGACTTTATAATCTCTATATTACAGTATATCTGCATCAAAGCTGCCAGGACAATTTCCCCATAGGAACCCCTGCAGCTCTACAACAACTACGACCATATTAAATATCCTACATAGTTCTTTGTTTTAATGAAATAGTTGAAACAGAAAAGCTTTGGGAACTGGCTGACAATTTTGCTGAGGATGAACAAAGTAGATGAATACTCAGTTTATGCTGTTTTACGCTGAACAGTGGTGGTTAAATTGAATTAAAAACTAGCAAAAAGCAAAAAGCAGTTGCCAGCTCCCTACCAGCCAGCAGAATGCATAACATTTCAGCTGGTCAGATCACAGAAACAGTGAATGATTTGGGGTTTCAAGCTTAATAGAGTTAATAAGGCATTTGGAACAAGATGAAACCACAATGTGCCTCCTACCTTACTTCGAATTTACAGCTTTTGAGAAAGGGCTTTTTAGCATCTTTTTTTTCAACTCTTCTGGAAGAATTGTGCATACAGGGCTGCTTATTTAAGCATATTAGACTGTCATTTAATCTAGAACCTATTAAAATCTAGGGAACATTCAGGCGTTTAACTGCTTATTTTCGATCTTTATGTATGTTACATAATCATAAGAAATCAAAATAGCTGGAAGTAACATCCACCAAAACAGTGTCAGTCACACTAGAAACAAAACTGAAGATATTTCCATGGATTTGAAGGATGGCTTAAAAATCTGGGAGACTTCTTTGAAAAATCAGACATTTTGCCTAGGCTTATATGAGTATTTTAGGGGAAATTACAGTATCATCAGACTGCAAAACAGGATTTCTGTTCACTCTTCATAGTTTTATTCCTCTGCTATAAACTCTCAGTGACTTTATCTGTCTGTGTTTTCTTCTCCTGTCACCCACCTGTGAAGATAAGTTCTGTCTTAAGGAATTTATTTGCACAGTGTGGAGCAGTTACTGCAGTAACTGTTGCTGCTATATTATTTTTTAACAATACTTACAAAGATGCAGTGATATTTTGTGATGCAATTGTCTCATGGCCCATTGAAAAAAGGAAAAATAAATGTTTTCAAATGCCCCCTGCTTGCCCACTGTAATAGGAAAAAACTGTAGCATAAATCAGACACATAGCCATGAATTAAAAATTTAAATATCTAGGACAGAGTTTGAGTTTTGGTTTGGTTTAGTTTTCTTTTAGCAAACATGCGATCATTTTCCTAGATGTAAGAGTGGAATAATTGTCACAGCTACTCTAGGTCTGCATCTGTATGAAGGATGATGTAGGCTCCCATTCAGGTAAGCCAAGATGAGTAGCAAAATCCCAAAATATACTAAAACAAAAAAATAACAACAGCCAAAACAAAACAATGAGAAGGATCTATAAGAACTTTTAGTTCAAGCTCTGGATAACATCACTGATATTCATTTGTTTCTATGGATCCTATCCTAGCACTTTTAAGAGCTGGAAAGGGAATAGATACCATGAGTTCCAGCCTCTAAACCAATCCCAATCAAAACAATGTCTCAGGTATAGGAATAAACCAAAACTGGGATCAGTATGATAAGATTGCATCCACCATATTCTGAACCCCCTCTGTCAGCGAACTTTGTGCAATCTGTGTGCCCTGATCTGGAATTACTCACTTTCACTTCATAATTTCTTAGGTGGTGAACACACAAGTTATCAGCAGCCCCATCAAAGCACCTTTGTGCTGTGAAAAATTGATCCTGCTTCCAAAAGCTCTGTGCTGAAGCCATTGCTTAATTAAAAGTAGAAGAGCCTCTGAAAGAAGCAGACAAACAGCAAAGCAGATCATGTGTGATATGCCTGCATGGATGATCTGCTAGGAACCAGCCTGTATTTATATGACTTTTGAGTATGTGTGTGTGCATTTTTGCTGGTTTGGGTCAAAGCCTAAATTAAAAACAGAGATTAGACATATGCATAGAAACTGAACTAATCAGCCACTATTAAACACAACGGTCTGAATGCAACCTGTTGCTAAAATGTCTAAAATGTTGATTGATGAAGGCTAGAAGGATAGAGGCAAGGGAAGAATAACTTCAGATTTTCCATTTCTTTAACTTTTCATTACATATTTATTCCTGGAGATAGAGCCAGGATACTGAGATACCACAATACTTAGCTCAACCCTTTCTATAACAGCCCACTCACATGAATCTGTTATTTCTTTAATTTATATGAGTCATAAAAGTCTCTTTTGAATGTGATCGTCCTGAATCAACTTGTGTTTAAAGTTTGAAATTGAGTTGCCTCAGCATGAAATTGGTGCAAAAGAAGACATGGTTAATTCCACTGAGCTAAGTCAGTCTCTCATAAATTTTCACATATTCATTAGTTTCAGTGGACACATGTGGACTATGACTTGGAACCTACTACTTCTGCTTAATCTGGGAAAATACATTACATAGAAAGGGCTCATTATTTTTACAAGCAAGCAGAGAGAAAAGTACCAACCAAACATTGTGTGTCTGCTGTCAAGCAAATAGAAAAGGTGCGTGGCATTTTCCTCTTCACACACATAGGGAAATTCTGCAGCAGCCTAATTTATTTGTTTAGGGTCTCATGGGAGAGGTCGCAAATCCATGCAGAAGTCTACTGATAATAATGTAAATAACTTTCTCAAGAGCAGACACACTAAGAAAAGGGAGACAAAAGAAGACCTGGTAACAGATTCACATTGCATCACAGTTTTATTTATGTTTAGCTAACAGAGCATTTAGTAATGGAGGGGGATGGCCAGATCTTTCGCTCTGGTCAAGTTCTGATTCTGCTGTTTTCTCCCCAGGTTGTTGTTCTGGCTTTGTCATTATAGTAAATCAATGTTATCTGTTAGTAGAATGGTGCCAAGTAGGTAATTTTTTACTTACATCTTCTGTTCAGGGTACATAACCAGGGATGTTTTCATATAAGGACAACAGGATGCACTGGCTATTTAAAAAGGAACAATTAAAGGAGTCTGAGGCAAGGGGAACAGAAGAACTGAATTCCTGTAGGTAACTCTGGGTGCCACTGACCCCAGAACCCAGAACACAACACTTGAGGAAGTTCCCAAGATCTTCATTGTTTCTTCCATGACTTTTTGTTTCTCATTCCTGTTAGTATGTGACACCTTGATGACGTTTTCTGTGTTCCCACAGATTCTGTGAGTGATGTTCCAGATACCTGCTCTGCTTCCGGTAAAACCTCTCTTCCAGAACAATGAACGACTGGGAGCTTTTCTGGCTAGGTATAGTTTTAGAGAAATAAGATTAAGTTTTCTGTTTTGAAGAATTAGCTGGATCTTCTTAGAATAACCCCCTTGTCGTGGTTTAAACCCAGCCACGCAGCTCATTCCCTCACTCAACCCCCCATTCTTAACTTCCTCCTGCTCCCGGAGGGATGCGGAGGAGAATCAAAAGAATGCAACAGATAAGAACAGATAAGAACAGATAAGAACAGTTTAGTAACTAAAGTGTAACACAAATCACTACTGCTGTCACCAATAATAATAATGATAAAGGAAATAACAAGAGAAGAGAGTACAAGCATCTCACCACCCATCAACCAATAACTCACCCCACCCTGCCCGACCAAGCACCGACCGATACTTCCTCCAACCCGCCAGAGCACTAGCCTTTCCGGGTAACTCTGTTACATCCTGGACAGTTACATGCTGTGGTATGGAATACCTCTTTGATCAGTTTGGGTCAGGTGTCTTGTCCCTGCTTCCTCCCGGCCTCCCTTTCTCCCTGGCAGAGCATGAGGCTCAGAAAGTCCTTGGTCAGAGTAAACATCAGTATCATCAGCTTTGTCCCCAGGCTGGAAGTCAAAACAGCGCTGCACCAGCTACTAAGAAGGAAAAAACTGACTGCTACTGCTGAGCCCAGGACACTCCTCCATTTACAAAACTCATAGTTTTGAAAAGATACTACCACTCTTTTACTCAGTCTGTTACCTTAGTTACAGGCTTCTGAAAATCTAGTGGCTAACCATTCAGTCTCTGTGACAGAGAACATCTTACCAAAGAAAAACTTAATACCCCAAGAGCTATATTCATCTCACTTCATATTTGCCATCTAAACCAGAGATGTCCAGGCCGGTCTAGTTTTCTAGTCTTCCCCTATGTTCAATTGAGAGAAAAAGGAGCAATTTAGAAGGTTTTGTTGTACCTGCTTTCCAATCAGCATAGGCACCAGGGCTGCATAGGAACAACCACTCTCTGAAGTGATTAATCTGTGTTCTTCTTTGGCTACAGGGGCAGCTGAGACAAGCTGTTAAGCATTACAGGGCTGAAGTTAGCGTACATCTCCTATCTCTCTGAAGGTCTGTCAGGAATAGGAACAAAGCCAGATCCTCCATTCTGTTTCTTTATTCACTCTTCCCTTTTTTCTTCAGGAATATGAAAGATTAATTACATGGATCTGAATTGAAAGTGCTTGTTACAACTTTCAGATTTCGAATGGTATGAAACAAGATTTCCTTCCTCCAAATTAATGATAAAGATATTACATTTGGACAATCTAAGTGTCTGACCTCTGCAATCTAAGATTCACTTAACAGAGGTAGACTTGCCTGCTTCCTTCTCCACAACAGCAATATTTTGATTTATTCTGCTAAGCTTTTCCACAATTATATAAGAGAATAAAACACTTACATAGAGCTGTAGCAACCAGCTGCTCAGCTGTTTCCCCCTCATTCTTTTAAATTCTTTTGGTAAGATTTTGTATGCAGGTTTTGGTTAAGGGAAAGAAAGACAGCAAAATGTCACATTTACATGTGGGGAAAATCCGATTCTATTATGGTAGAAAACATTTCATAAGAAGTAGCTTTTAAGTAAAAATTATTTTCCAAGTAGAACAATACAAACAAAAAGCTTTCATTCATTCTTTCATTCATTCATTCATTCCTTTTTTTTTTTTTTTTCTTTTCTGTTGGGTTTGTTTGTTTCCTTCTAAACAAGGTTTATTATAGAACTTCTTTGAAAGAATAATGCAGTCTTTCATCAGGGATCAAATTCCATCTAGAAATATATAAGTCTTTCTTGTCTGAATTATACTGAATTTTGGAATTTTACTTCAATGCAATGCTGCATGATGTGTGACTTGCTATTCAATAGGTTTGTTAGAAGGAGTTATCTGCAAACCAGTTGCTTCATATCATACCTGTAGCACAAGAGGGTATTTTTTAAAGTTTCCATTTTCAAAGGAAATCTACTTTGTTTCCTCATTTCAAAAGGCAATGCAAGGTTCTCTGAGTGTATGTAAAACTATCCTGGCACCTAATGTATGAATAAAAGACTAGCTTCAATTTGGCTGGTTGCATCCCTCATTTCAAGCTACTACAGACTATTAACTTCAAAGTAAAGCCTTCTTATGGAAAGCTAGTGACCTCGCTTTCTCTCCGAGCAGTCCAACCATAATTTGTTTAGTACTTAGTGGTATATGGTACTTTGATCCTGTAGGATATAATGTTGTTGCTGGATACAGTTTTAACTGGCCTCTATATGGCCCAGAAAATGCTACATCAAATACAAATGTTTGAACACACAGCCTGACTTTTCAAACTACTGTTTTCATGCAAAGCCCATTACTGCTTGGAATCTGATTGGGTACAAAGTCATCCATTCAGCTTCATGTGGAAACCAGATGCAGTTGCAGAGATAGCACAGAAACTGTAAAAGCTTATCAAATAAAATACTACCCTTGACTTTGGCTCAGTACAGATCAGTTTCACTCCTTTATAGTCTGGCCATGGAAAAGGACAGTATGCAGTGCTCCTTCCCATGGATGTATTAGCCTTGTCAAGATGCTGTGCTGATCTTCTTTCTGTACACTACATCAAGAATCAGCTAAGGCATTTCTATGGTTTGCTGCCTAAGTCTCAACCACCTTCATGTTCAAGAGGTGTTTCTCTGGAGCAAGAGAATAACATTTAATCGTTTTTCACATACTGCTATTTCATACATACTCCAGGATGCGTTTGAGTGGAGAAACTCTGACTCCCGTTGTACAGCATCAGAAGAGCAATCCCCACTGTACCAGGCAGGGGGCTGAGTAGTGATTTCAGTCTTCCCAGCACAAGGACCACATCCTGTTTGAATTGAAAAAATGAGCCTCAGAAGTGACGGTGTAAAAACTTAAAAAATCAGTTTTAAGAAGCCAGGGTACTTGTTCATGTTGCACCACGCATTTGGCTGAAAACATTCTTAGCAAGAAGAAAGGCAGTGATGAGGAGAAATCATTTTCCCTCCATGAGTGGCAGCATTATTAATCTGTGTGATTAATTCTGTGACTGTTAAAGAAATTGCAAGGCATTTTCCGTTTAGTTAATATCACTAACAAATGCACATCTGTCACTCAAAATGCTGTGTAGTCAGCAATGTTGTTCTTACAATATTAAATATTTACTATTTATTATGATTGTTACTTTTGTTACTTATTGGCTTGTAGCAGCCAAAACCATGCCAGGCAGCCTTGGGAGGAACTAGAAAAACATTTTCAAACCAGCCTGCTTTAAAGTGAGGCACTTAAATGCAACAGTAGATATTTTGGCCTTGATTCACAGAAGTCCTTTTACCATATGTCTACTGGGTGGGTGTTAAGCACATGCTGCAGTTATTTGCTGGGGAGGGAAGGAACTAGGAGAAAGTTTGTGAGATCAAGGCTGTGGCCCACAGTAGAAACATATTCCTGCCTTTTGCTGAGCAGTGGTCTTTCCCCTTAGGTAGTGTTGAAAATGGGAGCAAAACTTGATGGAAATTCACAGATTGTTTTGCTACGGGGACGTTTCAAGCAGATGGATCTCTATATTGTGTTTACACATATTTACTTCTATTCTCAGCCTGAGTAGTTAGAAATGTTTGATACAAAGCTTCCTCTGTCTGAGTAGCACCAATAGTTTCCAATCCATCCACAGAAGACTCCACCAATCCACTGTAACATTTTTAAGACTTCACAGCCCTTGTATCTCTTTGGACCTATGATTCAGATACCAGAAATTTAGTGTATAAGAAAGAAGCAGCCAACCAACTTATAATAACAGTAGCTTAGAAGAATGACTCTGATGTAACACATTAATTTCTGCTCACAATACATGCATTGATTTTGAGATAGCTTTTATGAAACTGTTATTAAATTGTGGATGAGTACGATTATAGCAAATATTGCTTGTTATCATGTCATCATCTTCCTTTTCTTGTGATTCCTAAGGAGTTGAATGAAGCTACGGTCATAATTGCAGTGATGTTCAATTTCCGTGCCTCAAAAACCAGATGAGTTTTGACAGGATAGATGCTTCCTTTCATGATGTAAATTTGTTTAATTTTTTTTTTTTTTTTTTGCCTGTAACTTCTTACTCAGGTGGTATTAAGTATAGATTTTAGAGAAATACAACAGAGTAGATAGACCTAAAATGAGCATTCATTCAAGAGCTTACTACAGGTAAGGAGTTTCCAAATTGTTAATGAAATTGGGAAAGCAATTTCAAATGCAGAAAACCCACATTTTCTACGTATTGTATTTTGTTGTGTTCTGCCTGTTGTAACTTTATTTTTCTGTTGTATTTGTATTGCATGGGTTTTATACCTTGTAAAATGAAGTCAGATGGTGTTCTCAAAGCATTTCTTTCTCAGGTTTTGATAATTGAGACCATTTGTTATGAGAAGATTTCAGAGCTCAAGACCAATGGCTGGGTTTTCTCTTCACAATGTTGCTCCCAGCAAACAATCAGATAGGAGACTCTTCAGAAACACAGAGCCTTTTTAAACTAGCATTATAACTCACTAGTAAATATAGAAGGTTATAACATCTAAAAATAATTTATGGTACTGCCAGGCCTGAAGAAGAAAAGACTTCTCTTGGGAAGCAGTTTCAGCAGGAACTTCAAAAATTGTATGTTTGATAAATAGCACCACAACTAACAATGTGCAAAGTGCAAGGATCAAGGGAACTTTAAATTAGGAATTTAGACTCTTAGGTCCACATAAACTATTATGGAGGAAGATGCTAACATTGAATATGTCCATGAAATCAACAAGAGAAACATATCTACTGATCCTTTGGGGTCTGTATACCAAGATGTCATTGATTAAAAGTGTGACTTCTTTTTATTCTAAAAGAATAATGTTTTCCACGTTTTGAGAATCTTAAACATTTTTCTATCTTATATTCAGGTCCAGCACTCAACACGTTAAAAAAAAAAAAAAAAAGAAAAAAAGTAAACCAGTAATAACTATAGTCAAGAAAAATGACATATTAATGTTACACGATTTTGCAATGCTTATTATTTTTATCTTTCTGAGCTGCATTTTTGCTGATATTTTAAAACAATAGCTTGCTTCATCTGGAAATGCTTTCAAAATGAAATGCTTTAGTTTTTTTCTTTTGAAACAAATTGCACCAAGAGGTTCACTGAAGCAGAAGCTCATGAAAAATAATGTTTCCTACTAACTGGCACTATCCAATGAAAAACATCACACTGGAAGATTCCTGACAAGTTCTATCCTTATTATAGGTTGTGACTTATTGAAGACCAGGAGTCCCTTGCCTTAAGAAAATGGTCCTCTTACCCATAGATTGTTTAAGGATGGATGAATAGATGTACTTTAAAATTAGTTCCTCTTGACAATATCAAGGTACATAGAATGTTAAGTTTTGTTAATGCTCCCTTTGGCTCTTGTGGACATAACTATTCAGCATTCTGAATTTAAAGGACATCTGCATTCTGCTGCTGTTGTCTTGGTTCCTTTGCTGGGACCATAAGCTTTGACAGAGATAGGAAAGAGAGGATTTGCTCTTTATGAATATTCATTATAACTGTAATGAATAAGTTAACACTGATTAACAAAGAAATCAAGAGTTCTGCTCTTTGAAGAACAAGGTACTCCACTCCATCAATTCATTTAAGTACTCCACATTAAACAGGTGAGTTGTTCTACTAATCCCAACTTCTTATAGTTTAAATACCTGTTTTAGTGTTTATTAACACACGGACCTTGCAACAATTCCATTTTTTATCAAAAAACATATTTTAAAAATAACGCTAATCAGAAACAGGAACAATATGTTTTGACAGATTGAACACAATCTGTCCA
This sequence comes from Loriculus beryllinus, assembly GCA_039877255.1. Lineage (NCBI taxonomy): Eukaryota > Metazoa > Chordata > Aves > Psittaciformes > Psittacidae > Loriculus > Loriculus beryllinus. The sequence continues at coordinate 17,116 of JBCJKH010043739.1, forward strand.
TAATTTGATGTGTCTTAACAGCTGCGTAAGATGTGCACCTCTCTGTATATTTGAGCATTATCTTCTTTTTCAATGTTATGCTCTCCTTTGAAACATTTTTATACTATGGTGTGTATAACAAACCTCCTAATTTCCTGTTTAAATTACTGTTTGGGTCATAGTACTGATTTCAGAACATTTTTTAATAATGAACCCTTGTCTTTTCACAGCGAAGAAACAATACAGACATAGCATCTCTGAGCTACAGATACCTGGGTATCAGAAAAGAGAATAGTGGTGTCTTTCATGTCTGAGGAGTTTTAGGCCTCATAAACATTTCAGGAGGGAGCCCAAACCTGGACCACAACATTAGCTCCATACTGGCCTAAATACCACATGAAAATATGGAATAGAAAATACTGCTCCAAGACCACACTCCTGCTAATCCAGAGCTTTGGGATTCAAATAGTGCCCTATATAAACACCCAGAACAACCGTACTCCCCTCCATACACACTTCTTTTCTGTAGCGAGTTCTACAGAAGTGGAAACAGTTGTCTTGCACCTCATTTGCATAACACAGATCTCATTGGAACAGCTGTGCCAACTAACTGGAAAACTTTGGAATTTGACATTCAGCCTAACTCTTGAAAGCAGTCCTAGCAACACATCTTCCAGTCTGTCTGTCTCCTTATATCTCAAGTGAACCGATCACTGAAGACAGTTTTCCCAGATGTGCAAAGTCAAATTATGATAATTGGAAACCTGTGTGTTGAGAAGGGAGTGCACAGAGTGGGAGTAACAGCAGTCCTTAGGAGAGAGGATGCTTAATATCCTCTGCAAAGGTGCTCCTTAGTACCAGCAAGTATGATGCTCATGACCTGACTAGTTTTTTCTTACAAGGTGGGGAGAGGGAACAAAAACAAAAACAAAACAAAAAAAAAAAAAAAAAAAAAAAAAAAAAAAAAAAAAAAAAAAAAAAAAAAAAAAAAAAAAAAAAA
>JBCJKH010043744.1:0-11241 GCA_039877255.1 Loriculus beryllinus
CCCTGCTTATGGCAGGGGGATTGGAACTAGATGATCTTAAGGTCCTTTCCAACCCTAACTATTCTATGATTCTATGAAAACCTACATGAATCCAGGTTGTTTACATAAGAAGAAGAGTGTAAAATCAAGCCTAAAGGTAAAATGTGTTCTAAAGTTCAGTCTTCCCCTATATGGCTACTGCAGACATAGTTACTTCATGTTACTAAAGTCAGACACTAATCCTGTGACAGGAATGCTGTTTTCACAACCAGCTTTAGTGGAAATTAATGTGGAATTGAACCTGCAACTGGGGAGGAATACTGATACTCTGGTCATCACCAGGTCACTTTTATGTTTAGTGTCAAATAAGACTTGATCAGTTCTATTTACAGTTGTTGCAGTAGATTTATAAAGTAAAACTGCATATAATTCTTGTGCAGATCTCATTTTTGGAACAGCTTAATCTCTGATAGCATTAGGTGACTGGTACTCAAACTGATCATACATTGTTTGGTCTGGCTTTATTTTAGTTTTCCTTTTTCCCTTCCCATGAAATATTTTGACATTTGTTGAAACTCTCCAAACTTTCAACTTTCGATGTGGAAACTGATCGAAGCAACATAGTTTATTTTCAGTAGAAACTGAAATTTATGTATGTCAGACTGCATGTCTCAGGGCTTCTCTGATGCCTCATAGGAGTGACTCTTCAGATAACCCTTTCTCCTGTTCTTCCATTTGGGCAAGGCTAGACTGAGCTCTATGTATTTTAAGGTCCTGGTGTCCTTCCTGTTGTAGGACTTGCCTCATTTACTGAAATTGTTCTATCTTATAAAACTTGTTAGGTGCTAAAAATTATTTAATTTAGTTCTTTGACAGCATTATTTTCCATATTTTGGGAAGGAAAAAACTTCCAACAGAAAGCAGACACACAGCTTGCAAAAAGCTTCATGAAGTTGAAATTCTAAAACTATTTTGTTAGAAAACAGTCCCTTTAAAGCCCAATGATCTTACAAAACTGAATTAAAAAATAGAAACTTACAGTGCAGTGCTTGTTTTACAGCCAACATCTCCTTATTTGTAGTCTTCCAATGGCCAGTTTTGTAATGACATTGTCTCATTGAAAAGTATTGATTAATACTGGAGATGCTTGACTCTATTTTCTATCAACACAATGTCATTAAGACAGTGACTAGTTAAAATAACACTCACACCCAGGGCTACTTCAGTTCATATGCTTTGCCAATCAAGAAAACACTTTTTTTTTTTCACATACATTTAACATTTTTTGTGTCTAAAATGCAAGTCTGTGCAATGCACATCTCCAGTTTCTTTACCTAGCATACAAGCACACGGCATCTGCAAGCATGCCTATGGAAATGTCACCTGAGTTTGCTATCATCAGAATGCAAGGACAGTTTTTAGCTTACCAACTGAAAGAGCTCATTCAAAAGTTCTTATGCAGTCCATCTGATGGATGTCTGGAGTTGTGGTTTCAAGTCAGTAATGTAATGGGGGATCAGGGAAAGCTGGCTATGGCTTTTTCTAGTTATTAGCTTGTGATAGTCTATGTTTGCTGATCATGGATGAAAGGAAGTACACCACAGAATATGTAACAAGGTGCTGAACATTCAAACATAGGACTGTAGGACTTCCAGGCAAAATATTATAGTTAGTGGATTTTTTTTTTTTGTGGTGGTTGAAGTTACAAGTATGCAGCATTAGGAGCATGAGAGATGCAAGATGAAAAGAGACTTGAAGACCTGGCAAAACTTGACAGTTTCATCTCCTCTGGTTTGCATACCTTTGCATGCCAAGAGGGAATGGCTGTAATTTTCAATTTCCCAGAGTGGCTTGTGCATGAGCTGTTAGCATGAGTGTAAGAAGTTGGAAGTCTGTGGGGAAAGTGGAGTTTTAGCTAAAGGAACTCAAGGATTCTTGAGCCAAATGGCAAAAATTTAAAAAGGGAACACTTAAAACTTGTTTCTCTTGCAAAAGCATTAATATATCTGTAAAATTACACTATTCACAGGTAGTATGCCAAATAGCAATACTACATTTCATAGTAAAAATATAAGTGGGATTTTAATTCTGCTTTTAGTGTAAATCTCAGTGCAACCTTAACTACATACCTCAATAGTGTATCAAAACAGTTATAGCTTGTTATTAATAATGCAGTCACGCTAAGTCATTGAGCTGGAGGAAGAGATAGAAACATTGTAGTGGGTATTTTTTTTCCATTAAGTGTTGTTTTTCTGGGTAAACACATTTTTTTGAAGGGAAATTTATCTCCTTTGTGAAAGTGAGATTTACCTCTCTGTTCTAAGCATGAGCTCAAATTTATTCGAAGCAGATTCATAGATTTCTAGAGGAATTATTGGAGTAGTTGCTTCTCAAGTCAGATAAATGACCTTTTAATGTAATTCATCACAACATGGTGGCTTTTGTTTTGTTTTGTTTCTTGTGGGTTTTAATTGGTAAGTTATATGGGAGCCTTTATTACTAAATAGAGTGTGTTTTGTTTCAGGGTGCTGATGGACAGCTGTGATCACTGAAGAATTCAATAAAATTATCTTCTTTCTTTAAATCAGATCTGAATCTATTGCATAATTAAGATTGATTAATCATCCCCCACCTGCTTTACGTGGTCCTGCTTGGGAAAGAGAGTCAGACAAGATGACCTCCAGAGCTCCAATCTCAACCAGGTTGTGGTTCTGTTATCCTTATGTGAGTGTGGTACAGAGAGGGAAGAGCAGACAAAGAAGAGCTGATGAGAAAGAGGAACAATAAGAAAGCTTTTTTTCTTTTACTCTTTTTTTTTTCTTTTGTATTTCATTAGACTTTTTGAATTTTCTGATTGTAAAAACTAGTTAGCAAAGGTAGTGCAACAAACCTTAGAGATATGAAGTACGGGGCCGTTGGGTGTTTGGTAACAGTAATGGAAGATAATTTTCCCAGTTGGACAAATTTAAGATGATGTGTCTTGGGACCTCCATAGGAGAACAACGATCAGTGGACTTTCCAACAGTGAGAAAGTTTCTCCAAGATTTGGAAGGCTTACCAAAATCCTATGACTCTCTTGTTTCCCTATAAACACTACTTTCCATCTATGGTTTTATTTTTGGTGGTGCCAGGAGGAGTGAAGGGAGAAAGGTTGTCTAATATTTTCTCTGCCTTCCCCCTTCGTTCTTCTTTTCCTTTTGAGAAGTGAATAGGATGACAAATTTCCTACTCTGTGACTTGTTCTGTTGGGCTGTGTTCAGAAAGCTGACCACTGTGTTCTGTAGCTTCCTTCCAGCTTCAATGTCCAGGTTTCCTACTTGTAGGTGATGGACTTTTTCTCTCTGTGACAGGGAATGGGAATGAGGTCAGGGCACCAGCATGGTAGAGGAATTTTGGAAACACTCCGGAGTCACAGCTGGATCCCTGCACATTCATTCCTTTCTTCCTACAATATTTCAGAGCTCATATTCCCGGAGTGTCCGTGTAGGCAATTCCTCCATTCCCATGCTGCTGCTTGGGTCAGAAAAGTCCTTTTATATGTCCTTGCTTGTCATAGGTAGCAAAGTGGTTCCCAATGCCTTCACTTTCTGTATTTTTTTTCTCTTTTTCTTTTTTTCCCTACTGATTGCATGATTATCATCAGATAATCACTGCAGAATTAAACTGGTGTGTTGCCATTGTCAATTTGTCAACTGTTAGCATCTTATCTTGTTATTTTGTTTACTTTGGGTCAGTATGCCTTTTGGATATTTTTGAAACAGTCTTGACTCTAGTTTAGGGCGATCTCAGTGACCTTTAAAGTATAAGGAATTTCTTAGCTTGAGATAAGTATGAAGATCAAGGGTCTTCTGGGGTGTACACAAGTGATTTTCTTACTTCTCCCACTCCCACATCCCATTTTCAATTTTTGATAAAAATTTTGTCTGTTGTTCAGATAATCTAGTTCCCTGTTGTCCCACAAAGCCCTGTTTTATTTCATTAACTAAAGCATTATTTTTACTCTACAAGCAAAAGATCTTGCAGTAGTTTAATTGGATATTAAAAAAAAAATAAATATTGAACTATTCTTTCTCTCTCTCTTCCTGTTCTACCCCCTAAAACACACTTTCTGGCAAATAAGAATATGCATGACTTCAATGTAACCCTTGTACTGAAATGATGAAATGATGCAATGATTCTGTATGATACTGACCCCTGACTATTTTATTTGCACCTATTTGTTTAACTTTTTCACCTTGAATAGAAAGATGTTCTGGTTTAAGATTTGAGCTCTGGTTGACATCTGGTTCATTGCTGCTCTCTGTGGTTTTGTTTTTTTTTTTCCTTCTTTCTTTTTTTAACTCCTGCTCTTGCCCTGCTTTCCACTACCCCTTTCCCATGGTTAAATTTATCATTGTTATTAGATTTTGGTATTTTCTTCAACTGGCCGGTCTCTCTCTTTTTTTAACTTTTCCTTTCTCTCCTTCCTCCAAGGCTCTGGTGTGACATAAGCCCTCTAGACAGTGCAATGTCAGGTGGTCTGCAAAGTCAAAAGGAAGCAGGCAGCAGGACTGTGTTGTTTTTTTTCATAGAGGCATTTCAATAGTGAGGACGTTTCTTGCCATAGGGAATAAAAGGCAGGTTGGATGTGTGCCTGTAAAGCCTGATCTTGACATACCAGAAGGGGGCAGTTAGAATAAGCTCATTGCTAAACCATATGGAACATTCCTGGAAAAACAAACTGCATTAAGCTGGGGAAAAAGCAGCTGTGCAGCATTTTGGCACATGAAGCACAGATCTTACCTGATGCCAATTCTGCATTGTGTACATACTGTACAAACTGGGAGAAAGCACATAACGCAGTGTATAGTGTGTTGGATTATCACCTCGTTCAGATCTCTAGGCAGATATTCACTTACATGTACCCTGTCAACTTTGTACCAGGTCATGACCAGCAACAGGATGATACCTTGCTGGAGCCAACAGTGTTATAAACAAAGTCAATTTAATATGAGCTGAAGCAAGGAGATGGGAGAAACAGTTTAGCCAGTTAAGACTTTTTAAGTATAATCCCTCAGTGGAGACTTCAAGCCTGATTTATGCTGAGGGTTACTACAACCTACTTATGGCTGAAAAGCTTTCAAAGAGTAGTGTAGCAAGGTCAGAAAGAGAACATGGGGTCTTCAAAATAATTCATGACTGCCAACCTAACATGGGAGACTGACATTTTAGAAGAGGACAAACAAAATATTCACAGACTGGGGGGTGAAGTGATTGTGAGCAGCCCTGTGGAGGAGTTGGAAATAATAGTAGATAGCAAATGATGTGAGTGACTTCTGTTTCTCACTGGATCAGTGATAATCTGTAATCACCAGACTGCCAATCTGATTAACAATTTATAGCTGTATTCTTCTCCATTTTGTAAAGCCCAGTTTTTTTATGAGTATTGGTTTCAAAACACAAATAAAACCAATGTATAAACTTCTGTCCAAACAAGTTCAACTCTAAGATCGTCTTTACTTAAATATAAGTTATTTATTATTATGGGGGGTGTTATCTATGCTTGAGTGTAGTGTTTGCTCTAGTGCATTTTGGCTGGTGTAAATGTCAACAGAAAAGTAAGTAGTATATTCATGAATGCAATGCAAAGGAGGTTTAAGAACAGCATGGTACAAAATAGTTACTGGAATCGTAGACTCATTGGGAGAATATAAGCTTAATGTATTTAGTTCTATGTGTTACAAAACAGAAAAATGACTGTTACCTGGTAAAAGACCTTGTAACTTTCTCTTATTTTCACCTCCTGTGTATAGCCCAGGTGGCTGCATATCTTGTAGTGGAAAGCATGGGCACTGATGGTGAAGTCCCTGCTTAACTTTACCACAGTAGTGCCAGGTACTTCTTGGTCATATGGCTACTTCCTTTTCCAGTGCATTTTCATAATGCTGGGCTAGATAGCGTGCCTGCGTGTGCACAGTCCAGGTTTGATGCAAAGGAGGATAAGAAGGTTTTACTAAGGAATGTAAAGTTACCATGGGTATAAACCCCACTAAATCCAAGGTAGGAGCCACCCCTGGTTGTGTGGAAAGCCTGGGAGTGACGCAGAATTGCAGTTAATCCTTTTGGTGAAAGGCATTGAAATTCCTACATGCAAAAATATATGTGTTGCACTGTAAGTAATTCCGAGATTGGAAAATTAAAGCTGGTAGGAAAAATACTAAATTGTTAAAGTAAGTCAAACCTCATTTCATTAGGAAAGATGGTTCACTGGGTGAACTGTTAGATATTCAGATAAATATTCAAGGCATATCTTGTTTTCGGTGCAGGTATCTGTGACTGCCACTGTTCACTGTGTCAAATTCTGATTTTAAGATTCTATTTGAATTTCCCTGGTTTAGTACATTTTCATTAGTGCAAATTTTGTGTGTTTCACTTCTACAACTTAAGGCCTAATAATTGAAATGTCAGTTGAAAAAGGATGGAAGAAGGAAAATCTGTATTATATGAAACCTTTCCTAGGATGAAGAAGATGCTGAATTTTTAAAAGTGTGAATTTTAGTTAAATTACGTGTTAAAACCCAAAGTTTGTCCTGCACACAGCACAAATACAGAAAGGATGCTATTTCTGTGAAAAACTAGATTAGCAGTGATTTTTTTTTTTTTCTTTTGTCCATAAAGAAATACTTTACTAAGTAAATTCTCCACTTACCTGTGCTTTTTGTCTCTTAAAATACCGTGTAACTCAGCTGGTATGCTGGAGAAACAATGTAGGTCTCAGAAGTATGTGGCAGAACTAAACAAAATGGTGAAAAAAATATCCTATGCGAGCCTATTTTAAGAAGAATAACAAATTCAGCGTTGCTGTGTCTAATAGTAGAGCAATTTATTTTGAAGCTAAAGACTTCTAATGGAAAGTTTGACTTTATTGCCTACTATATGGCAACATGAAGAATGAGAAAATAGGGTAAAAAAGTAATGTCAGAAAAGGTAAATTATTTGGCAAGTGACTTTGAGATGTAATACATTTCTATTCTGAAAAGACATCTTTTTTTTCCCCTCCAACAAAAAAAGAGGAGACACTATGGGTTTTTCTTTTCCCTTTTAATGTTACCTCAGCCCCTGTAACCTACTGCTGTGTCCAATTTGGCTTTCTTGCAAGCAGATGTTAATTTACAAAAACAGCCTTGTGTCTTCCTCATGAGACCTAGAAGTTCACCTGAGGTTCTTCACATTAACAACTATAGAAAATACTCTACAGGCAAAATTAATTTATAACTCTGAAACCAGTATCAGACGATGAACCCAAATGCTTTTGTACCTTCATGTAGGCATCTGTTATGCCAAATTTTTGCACCTGTGTTTGACAAAGAAATGCAAATATAGCTGGATATTCAGATTCTACGTTGAAACTTGTGGAACAGGCAGTATTTTTTTAATGCTTAGAGAAAGGGATCTGATATAAAGGGAGGGTGTTTGAATTGTTTTTTTCACCTGAGTTAATCTGAGTTTGTTTGGTTTACAGTTTTGTTTGTTTGGGGTTTTTTGGTTTTGTTTTGTTTGGTTTTTTTTCTGGTTTGGTTTTTTTTTCTGATTTTGATGGCTTCCAGATTATTCTGGTAGTCACAGGGACGACTTTACCAGTGTAGCAGGCAAAAGTAAAGAGAAAGCATATTTTTTCTTACCTTATGTATTTTGTTTTAAGACACTTATCTCCAGATAGAAATGTATCTGCAGACCCTTCAAAGCTGGAGCAGGAAACATACTCCTCTCCTTTTCATTTTTTTTTTTTTTTTTGTTTCCTGAAAAATGATTTTATTTCAGCCTTCAGCTTCTTAAGAAACTAAGGTTTCTGTTCATATGTAAACTAGTGTCAGTCCATAAATTCCACATCAATCACCTAATTTCCTACAACTCTTGCTTGCAAGAGACATGAGAAGCAGCACAACTTTGCATGGCAAGCTTGTTTTTTGTAATGTTTTGCAAAGTCCATTTTAAATGTCATAAGAATTTACTTTCTTATAAAATCTTTATTATGGTTTAGCTCCAATTTCAGTACTGTTCTTGGATTTGAAGTGTGCACCAGCTCATCAGCCAGAATGCCTTTCTCTGGAACACATTTTTTCAATTTCAGAACAGAAACTGCAATAACCCTTTTCTTTTTTTTATTTATTTTTTATTTTTTTTTTCTCCCTGCAGGTCTGTCTTTGTCTTTTTTTATCAAGTTTCACTGCACAGCTACATTCTAGACTGCATCGGTGTCAGAAGATCTGTATATAATACATGTCATTACAAACAAAAAATTGTTAGATGTATTTGAGTCCAAATAGTTCTCAGTTCATGTATCCTTAATCCATCAATACTGTGTGTTTTGAGCAACTTATTTGGACATGAGCCCAGTGTGCTGACTTTATCAGAAGTATTACGTGCATATTTATACTGAGGCACATACAGTCCTCATCCACAGCAAAAAAAAAAAATGATCCTGCACAGCCAAGGCCATCCTATATATTACAGAAGAACTGTCTAGAACAGCTGGATTTCTGTGTTGGAAATCTGAATGTATGTGGCTAATGCATGGATGTTTCCTTAAAGGACAATACCAGGTTTGCTGTAAACACAGTGGACACTGCTATAGCTTCAGACTTGTGGTACATGAGCAGAGTTCAGGGAGCATGGAACATCAGTGAGTTCACCTCCATGCATGAGATACATTTGCATTGCCAGTGCAGATGAAATTTCTGGCGTGCTGTGTGTGCTGGAGCCACTGCTGATGCACATAATAAAAAACACTTATCTAGGACTGCTGAGGAAGCCTAGCTGGAACTTCTGCTCTGCTCTCGTGTTAGATGTTTGGATATCTGGGGCAAATATACTTCATCAAGTGTTGCTAACACTGGGTTAATGCACATTATTAAATCTACAGCTTTAATCTGTGTGTTTCAGTTATACGTGAATATTTGGAAGTTTTCAGCCCGGAAAAAGAAGAGGTTCCAGAAACACTTCATAGCAGCCTTCCAGTATCTAAAGGGGGCCTGAAAGAAATCTGGAAAGGGAGTTTTTACAAGTGCATGTAGTGATGGGACAATGGAGAATGGCTTTAAACTGAAAGAAAATGGATTTAGATTAGATATTAGGATGAAGTTCTTCACTGTGAGGGTGGTGTGAGACATTGGCACAGGTTGCCCAGAGAAGTTGTGGATGTCACATTCCTGTAAGTGTTCCAGGACAGTTTGGATGAGGCTTTGAGCAATTGGTCTAGCGGGGGATCGTGGCAGGGGAGCTGGAGCTAGATGAGCTTTAAGGTCTTTTCCCTTCCAATACTAGCCATTCTATGATTCTATAACTTTTTTAAGTGATTCAAAATTCATGTCTTCATTGGATAATGAATCACCTTAAAACATACTGTCTGTGTGAGAGAGTGTCAACTTTGGATTTTTGATTAGTATTAGCTCTCTCTGGCCCCTGACAAATGCCCAGGTCTGTGTGCATTAGAGCCATGGGATTTTCTTATTTCGCAGCATGGTAACTTCATCACTCTCTGCAAATTTGGCTTGAATGTGACCAAACTATTTTTGAGTTCTCTACTTGAGGGCAGGTTCTTGCAAATTTAAGGCAATATAGCTATAGTTTAAGATGGTAAGATGGGTGATAGGACTTGAAGAAATCTTGTAACACGGTCTGTGTGTGTGGCACCTGAACTGATCTCTGTGGTGAAACCTCAGCTGAAAATGTTATTACAATGTACAACTGAGGAAAATTTTTGTAAATGTTTTCCATAAGGAGTAGTAGACAGTTGTAGAGGCCTTGAACATGGCTTTCAAATGGACATGTGGTCATATAGAAATGAAGTAAATTCCATGTGATAATGGAATACATGTGAACACATCTGTCAGAGCCTTTGTCTCTATCCTCAAAAGACATCTTCCCCCATGCCCTACCTCTGGTTGTTGTGGCATTTTTGTGGTGATTTTTTAAAATCTCCAAATGTAATGCATTAGTGATGTGATTTTTGTTTAGCTGTGCATGGACTTATCTAGCTTTTTGGTCTTCCTATGTCTCTGAGTTTTTATAAAACTACTGAAGAAAAGAACCTGCAAACTCAAGTGCATAACTGCTTGCATCCTCAGATAACAGTGCTTTGAGAAACTAAATTTTGACCTCAGAGAGGGGAAGATAATTCTATTCCACAGTGTTGCACTTGTGTAATGCCCTTTACTTATCAAATATGGTTTAGATTAAATTACCATTAGGCTTTGTGCACCTGAAGAAACTAATAGTAAGTGTTTGTATTACAACGCTTCCGTCTTCTGAGACTGAAAAAAACTAGGCAAGAAACAAGTTTGTTGTCAGTTGAATGTTCGTTTGTTTTGGGTTTTTTTTTCTCCTCTGAATTATGATTCATTTCTGGGGTATTTGTTCTGTTTGCAACCAACTTGACTGCAGTTGATCATGTGGAAGTTATCAGGTAAAAATGTGGTCTTTGAAAAGGAAGACAAAAGGTCCTCACAAGAAAATATTCCTTTCAGTGACAACGACCCTGCTGATAGCCAAATAGTATTTGCTTGGCTGATAGCAAATGGAGGTTTCTTGCCTTTGAAACCCTGGAACGAAAGTGGAGAGGAAAAAAAAACCCTCTCCTTTTTATCAGTATTCTTAGTTTAAAGAATAACTGCTTAAAAAGTCATAGTACAACACATAGTTTATATTTTTAATTTACTTTTAGACAGGTTTATGATATGCCAAAGGCTGCTCTAGAAATGTTGTGACTGAAGCGAAAACCTTTGTCTCACTGAAGTCTGTGGAGAGTGGTGTTAGTGAACTAGGTGGATTTGTGTTCAAGATTAGATAAGGTTTTTAATTACCCAGATTATACTTTGAAGTGGTCCCAGTACAAAGAATTGTCTCATTATAGGTGCTTTAACAGGTTTTATATTGCAAACACACAAATTTCCTGTCACTGAAGATCAACATGCTGCTCTCTGCTACAATTGTAGCTATGGTTTTTGCTCTTATAATTTTATACTTTTATAAAAAAATATACTTTTTTCTTCTTCAGGCTTTTCACAAATATTGGTGGATATTATTCTGATGAAATCTAGTCTTCAGGGTGATGGAAAAGGTTGCACTCAAGCAAGGTAGTTGCAGTCCATCACTGCAGTTATTTGTTTAGTATGATTCCGGAAAAATTTTCAGCATAATATTTTGAAGTAATAGTGATTATGATCCAGAGCTGGACAAGAATCAAAGAGAAGAGTCTTGAATAACCAAAAAAGTCTCTTTATA
>JBCJKH010043745.1:0-15253 GCA_039877255.1 Loriculus beryllinus
GTTGGGGCTGTTCAGCCTGGAGAAGAGAAGGCTGCATGGAGACCTCATAGCAGCCTTCCAGTATCTGAAGGGGGCCTGTAGGGATTCTGGGGAGAAACTCTTCTTTAGGGACTGTAGTGGCAGGAAAAGGAGTAATGGGTTCAAACTTAAACAGGGGAAGTTTAGATTGGATATAACGAAGAAGTTCTTTACTGTGAGGGTTGTGAGGCACTGGAATGGTTGCCCAGGGAAATCGTGAGTGCTCCATCCCTGGCAGTGTTCAAGGCCAGGTTGAACATAGCCTTAGGTGACATTGTTTAGTGTGAGATGTCCCTGCTTATGGCAGGGGGGGTTGAACCTAGGTGATCTTAAGGTCTTTTCCAACCCTAACTATTCTATGATCCTCAGGGGTTATGAAAGCAGTGCAGCTCCACTTCTTGAAGCCAGAAACTCTCCAGCTTACAAACATGTAACCCTGGAGACAATTGATGGGAATTCCTTCTCTGTCAGATTATCAGGCATTTTAGTTCAAACTGAGCTCCAGCGCACATAAAGGGAGATGGTATGGATTAGTCCATGTTCCATGCTTGGGAGTCACACTTCTTAACAGCCCTGAATATCCCATGTCTATGTACTGTTGTGGAGGGCAATAGGTACTCCTTGAGCGATTTAGTAGCAGAACAAGGTGGACAGATCAAGGAAGTACTTTTACCCTGAGGCTAAAGAATTGGCACCCAGAGACAGTAACAGACTTACCAAGACCATAGTCAGTCTGTGGCAAAGCCCCAGACTACCTCTATTTATAAGGTCATCTGGGAAATAGAAATTGGATACTTTTCTATTTTTCACCTAAAAATTAAATTGATTAATGGAAATTTATAATAAATTTATATTAAAATTATTAATTTCACATTTTACTGTTCAGGTTTATTTTCATATGGTATAACCTGAACTCTCACTTACATTTCTGCTTCTTATTGAAGTCAACACATGACCACGTCAATTTACGTGCACGCCAATATCTGACCTGTTCCCATCTGACCTCAAATAGGTATGTTTCCTCCAACTCCAGTGAGAACCACATGGAGAACAACTGAATGTGGCTGTTTTCCTTCACAGAACTCCTACCTTAGGGATGGAATCAGGAGACCTAATGCTTTGCCAATGTTTTTAACTATATCATACCTCAGATGTGTTGGTAGAACAGACAAGAAAATAGAATTACAAGTGGACTGTTGCATTTGAAAGGTTTCATCTAAAACTGCTACTAAAGACAAGAATTTAAGATTAAAAAATATTGCTTCAATTCAACTCTTCAACAATCACACTCATTGCCCTACTTGCAAGGAACTAAGGATCTTACATTTTGGAGTGAGAACTTTTAATTCAAATTTATCCAGTTTACATAGATCTTATACTCAGTATTTTACTCATATGTTCAATCATATTTGTCTTTTGCCTCTTTCTGCCTCCTAGTGTAGTATGTGACATAGTAAGTACTAAGTGACACACACCTGTATGCTAATTAATGTTTCTTTGGCAAACAGAAATACAGTGTGTTTACCATATTTCAAATAGGAAAGCAGCACTTGCAGTAATATAGTGAAGGGAATAAGAGTTTTGAGCACTTCACATCTTAAAATACCCATAAAAAGAATGGCTGTAATTACTCAAATCATCTCACTGCCTCTGACAGTGGCCAAATGCTTAGGAACACAGAGAATAGGGTGGGGCTTCTTCCTTTACATCCTACATCTTCTCACAGTCTGTGGCTTAGGAAATGCATATAGTATTTTTTCCAGCATGTGGTTTTTATTAGCCTTTGGCAACATTTTTTTCCATTAATTTTTTTTGAATTCTTTGTATTGAGTCTCAACAACTTCCTGTGATAGGGCGTTTCCTGCTTTAAATCAATGTTGTATGAAACAGTATTCCCAGAAAATCTCATTCGTTTCCCCATAGCTCTTGTATTGCAAGACATAATAAAAAAATGTGCCTAATTCACATTCCTCATATTGCTCATAATTTCAAGTGCTTTTGTCATATACCTGTTGAATTGCTTTCCAAACTGCAGTGTTCTAATTTTTTTCTCAGAAAGGAGCTGTTCCTTGCATTAGGTAATAATTTTCTTTCTGTGTCTTTTCCAATAAGTTAGGGAAGCAAATATTAATTACAGTAGATACAAAAAGACAAGATGGCTGAAGCAGAAAAACATGTTGCTGCATATATAGTGTGTGATTTGAAAGTAGCTTAGGAGCAGCTAAAAATAGCAGGTCAGCAAATAACACACAGATACGATTTCAATGAGGGTGAATCAAATGTTCATGAATTATGCTATTGAAAACAAAGTTAGCAGTATTTACAAAGCCATTTGGCCTTAATTAGTGCTGAAGTCAATAAGAACAGCAGTAAACCAGTGTTACTGGTGTATATGAAAAATACCAATCCTAACGCCACTGCTATACTTTGAGCTCCACTGGCTGGTTTGTTCTGGATATCAAGCACAACAGATAAAATGGAACTCTAATTTTTCTGGGTTTTGCAGACATAGAATATATCTACTTTCTCAAAGATCCACATGAAATAAAGCACAGTGCCATCAGTATGATGCGTAGAATGTAGACCTGAGATAATTCTGTAAGAAAAAGATTAATTCATTTAAATTAGCTGTAAAGCAGGCATCTGAATTTTGAAAACCTGTTGCGAGCCTGGGCCACATTTAGGCCCTACTGTGGACAACAGTGCAATACTTTTTTTTCCTCTTTTCCTCCCTTAAAATTTTATTTTGTTCATATTTTCTATGTAGGGCTTCTAAATCTTGACAGTTGTCACAGCTGGGAAAAAATGCTTTCCACCTGTATTCCTGAGCAAGGAAGACAGTGAGATTACTCTGGAGGTGAGAAAGCTTGAAGCAATGGCTTTTATAACAGGGATAGTAAAAGGCCAGATTTGAGTATTTGCAAGTAGAGGCAGGGGTGGTTTGAATACAGCTAGGTGAGAATGTGAAGGAAAAATAAACTAGGAAGAGTGGAATGCATTTTGAGAGATGGGGGAAAGTCACCACTGCAGCCTTCTTCCCTCTCACACTCATGTGTGCAGTGTTGCAAAGGGTCATGCTGTATATTGAGGAAATACTTAGGTCACCTTCAAGGAGAAAGCCCTTAAACATAGTAGAAGACACACAGTGATTGAAGGACATATGGGTTATTCCAAATAAATTTTGTTACATAGATACTGATATTTAAAAGGCACCTCTGTAGGCAGTGGAAACTAAATATCTGAGGGCTACTAGAAAAATTTCAGGAGGAATATGAGACCAACTGAAAGGGTTGGAGTAATGCATAATATTAGAAAATATTAAAATATTGCTACAAAATCGGAAATATGCAGAGGGGTACAGAAATGCAGTGTCTTTGCCCGGACTAAGAAATATCTAATCCTTCGGACCAAAGAGCTCCTTACATTTCCTTGCTTTTTAGCCAATTTTGAACAGGTGGGTTAATGGTGTGTGTTATTTTGCCAGGAGAAGGAAATCTGAGCCCATAGTCTGTTATATGGTGTTAAAAAAAACAACTTGTGCTGAGTTCTAAGAATGACACACAACAAACCCAAAAAGCCTAAGTATCACATGAAAGTCAGTCAAAGAGGGTGCACAATGTACTTATGTATATACAAAGTCATCAGCTGCTTGAATTCAGTCATCCTACAGCTGAATTCGAACAGCCCCTGAGGTTCTTAGAAACACTGAAGTCACCAGTAAAAACTTATTGTTTTGTTTTGAGAAAGGTCCTAAATCTACAGCTAACTAAAAATGTTGAGATTTTTTTTACTGACTTTTTTTTCTTTTTTTACTTATAAACATCCCTTTTGTCTCTTCCTTTTCACCTACCAATAAAGAACAAGGAGTAGGTGACAAAAGAGAGATAAAGTGTATTCCTGTATGTTGCTTAATTGAAGTCAAGACTGCTATAATAATTTTGTATATGTTCCTCCAAAAGTCCTCCTATGAACACAAATGGCGTTAGTTATGTTTCTCCTTCCCAAACCACCACGTCAGATTTAATAGAAACACTGTTGACACATCCTGACTTTAGTCTGACTGTCTCACTTTGAGGGGGCCAAAATCACCATGGGCCAGAAGAGGCTGACCCAGAAAAGATAAAGGTGGCAAGCAGTAAATGAAACTCCAAATGAAAAAGGACATAAACCTGTTTTTATGACGGCATGACACCAAAAAAACCCTAAATGGGCAAAAGATGGCTTTGCTAATAAATAAGGAATGGTGTAGCTCAGAAATTTTACAGATCTGAAATGATGTTATGGAAGTAATTACTAAACCAGCCTATGCAAAGAAATATTTGCAAAATTTGCTCTAACAAACACCATATAACCCAGTTTACTCAAGCATTTGATGCATTTTTCTCCCCATGTGTTAGACTGACAAGGCAGGATTTACAAAATGTTCCTTGTGGGGTGGGACAAGAAGGAAGGAAAAATTGTAAAAGCAAGTAGTGCTTTAATTAGCCCTTTGTGTAGCACTCTAGTAATGAGGTCATTGTCTCTTTCTCTTCTGTTTGTTACTAAGGACTTGTTTTCAATCTTTTTCCAGTCTCTCTTTAGCTGAAGTTACTGGGAAAATGTTGCTCTTACATACTGGGTTAGCAACTGTCCTCCAAACCATGTAGTTAGTGGAAAAATTTTAGCTTAGGAATTTGGTGATTTCATTTATTTCTGAGGAGCCATTCCAATGAGGAGCATTTGCTTTTCTCCCTTGATCTTTCCCAGTGTGGTTCTTACTCCCTTAGACAGCCTGTCACGTCTCTCCTTTTATCTTCTTGCTCTTAGGTGGGCCTGTTGTAACCTGCAAGTAGATTTGAGATTAAAAATAAAATCACATCCCAAATCAGAACGAAAGACTGAAATGTTGTCAGCTTTTGTGACTCAAATAGTCTAAGGGGAGAAAACAAAACATTTGTAAGAATAAAATTACCATAACAATTATGGTAACTTTTCATTGTCTTCTCTGCATTAATTTAAAATTCTAATCAAAATGCTTCCAACTGAAAAATATTGCTTGTTTTAGGAAATGCTAAAATGTGATACTTCTGAAGATATATTTTCAAATTGAAATATTCATAGAAAATTTCATGGAAAAACATTAATGAAAATTGCAAAGAACTGGCAGCATCTAATAGAAATCTGAAGGGGGGTTTAGTAAAAAATCCCTATTAAATGTGTGCAGGTACTTCAGAAAAATAATAATTTTTCATGGTCCTTGGGTATTAAAACCTCTGCACGACAATTCACATAAAATAATGCTACATCAGGGTTCTTTCAAAAGCAACAGTTTCTGTATCTCTCATATGCAAAATATTGCATCCCATATATCCATCTCATCTAAAATACAGTTATTAGCAGTCAGAGTTCTAATGAAAGAGCAAGATTTTGCCCATTTTACAGAGTATCAATTATTTTACCAGCTCCATAAAGCAAAAATAACTTATCTGGAAAATGATAGCTAACAAAAAAAGATTTTGTTTCTAGCAGGGGTTCACATGTAACAGAAGGAAAACATAGCACCTTCCTGGGCATGTGGATAATAATAGCCTAAGAATAGAAAGAATGCTTAAAGGCAACAGAAGGATGATTAATTGTTATTAAGTAATAGCAAGTATACCCAAGAGGTATATAGGGATAAAATTTGTGATTTTTCACAAGCTGTAACTGGAAAACAATAAAAACCTGGAACAGAGAGAAGCACTGTGGGCAACATGGCAGATATAAGACATGCATCTGTTTTGTACTACTTCTTTAGCTAGGCATGTAAAAGCTAGCACAGGCAGGAAAATAAAGAAAGTTGTGTTATCTTGAGATCCTGGTATGAAATTGATAATCCTTCCTATGATATTAAATTGTTATAAAAAAAAACAACAGAACAACTGTTATTGTGTTGGTTTTAATAGCTTTGCTCTGAGGATTTCTAGCAGCAACTATAATCAGAATAAAAAAGTGATCATTGGTTTAGAGTATCCTGATGTGATAAGTGTTCTTAATTCATTTCTTTCCTGTACATGTTATGAAAGGCAAAAGCTTCCAGGTATCTCCCACTCCAGTCATGTTCTGTATAGAAAAAGGATTATCAAGAAGTTGATTTATGCATTGTTTGAAATCTTTCTTGGAAAGTTCAGCTCCTTGGAGAATAGATATTAGCAATTTGTTCAGAAGCATAACTAGCTATTTGCATCATCTTTTTTCTAGTTGTGCAAGTTCTTGGACTTAATTAGCCCGAAACAGAAGTGTTTGAGTTGATGTCTCTATTCAAGACATTTTCTTTTAGAAACGAGACAATTGCACCTGCTTTGCTCAGCACAGTTTTCTCAGAAGTTTTGTGTGTGAAAGGAAGTGCCTCCTGCTTTTGCATGAACTACGAATTTCTCTTTTGTCAGTTCAAGTTAAAATTGCCATTTTTTAAGAGCTTGATTGTTAGTCCCCCCTGGCAGCTGCCATCTTCTGAGTATAGTGGCATTTGCTATCACATCTGATGCTCTCTGCAGGGCTCCTTGTCAGTATGTGCTGGACTACCCCAATTGAATTAGAAACAATGCTTTGGAACATTGCAAAAACATGTGCATAGGCCTTACATATGGGGTGATGTGAAAGCTGCAAAATAGGAGACAGGGGAGTTTGAAAAAAAAAAAAAAAAGGGTTATGAATGTAAGGCTATTAACTCCCTATGAGAGATGTGTGTTTCAATTAGCATAGGCAGGATTATGCTCAAGAAGGAATGCCAAGGTGATTCAGATGTCCATTTAATAACCTTAAATTTGATAAGTTTCTGACAGTGTTGCTACAGCTTAGTCTGGTATTATAGAGTAGATGCAATGTGTTTCTGGGTCAGGTGCTACAGCATTTGCAGACAAGATAATCTGAAATCTGTGAACCTTTTGGGAGGAAGGATATTGTGCCAGGTCCTGGGGGTGGGAATTGACTGAATATGTTATTAATTCATTGCTATATATCCCACTTCCCTGCTTTGACAAATCTTCTATGCTTAAATGAAAATGGATGTCAGTCTTTTCCAGATTCCTGTTTCATACTGAGGAGTAGTGTGTTCTATTTTGGAACTTCCTGGGGTGCTTATCCTGTCCAAGGGATCAAAAAAATCAAAAATATCCTGGAGGCAAGACAAATACATGGAGATGGATTAGCACATGATGAGCAACTTGTATCCTCCTGACAGACACTGCAGTGTATCCTATGCAGTGTATGTGGTTCCTCGCAACTTGCTCCCGCTTTCTGTCATTCTATAAAGCATCTTTTTCTTTATTTTTGAGCCATGGATGTGAAATAATGCAGTGTAGGTTTTCCTATCTCCACAATACTGTGAAAATTGGTTATAGTAGCTGCGAAATCCCCTGCCACAGGATATGCGTGATGAGTGTTAAGAATGATTGCTTGTTCACGACAGTGGGCCACATAGTCTCCCAAAGATGGAAGTGATTCTTATTAACATGATCTAAAGATGATCAACAGTAGGTATGTGCTGGCAGATATCTTTAGGAAGGGCAAGTATCTGACAAAGCAATGGAACAATTCAGTTCCTAGAACAAAAAATGAAGGGCACCTGTAACTTCAGGAAAATAGCATATAACTTGCATTTTGAACCGTTGGATTACAAAAAGCATTTTTTTTAGCCTTAGTAGGTAATGCAAAATTGCACGGCTGTTAAAACATTCAAGAGCTAGTATGCTTCTGAATATATACTGTATGCAGTTCAAGACATCTGAAAATTGATAGATGACATCTTTTTATTGCTTGGCTAGTAAGAGCGTATGCACAAAAGCACTAACATTATCAATTCTTTCTAACAAGAGTTCACATTATTAGAAATGTCCATGCCTTTTTATCTTAGATTTGTGATTTGCCCATGTTTCCCAGTAGTCTGTCTTACAGCTGCAGGATATCTTTGTATCTGTTAAGCCCCAGGAGTAACTACAGTTAAGAAGTTCTTATTCTTGCTGGTGCAATGGTACAAAAAGATCATCTTAATGAAGCCTGATTCTTTTTTTTTTTCTTTCTTTTTTTTTTTCCTGATTTTTTGTCTCATAAGTTCCAAAGCCCCCAGATGGCCTTTTTTTTTTTTCCACAGCTTTTCAAATTAATGACCATCAGTTTCTGAAGAAGTTGTAGATATTTAATTACTAAGATAGCATGAATGGTGTTCTAGTGTGTCTGTGTTAGTGACCAGGTTTTGTATCTGATCCTTTAACTGTTGTTGATTATATGAAAATGTAGTGATGGTTAAGTCTCCTTCAAAGATATGAATTAGATTTTCAAGATTTGTAGAATTAGGTTTTCAAGGTGTAAAGTGTTTTCAACAGAGCTTGAACTGAAGAGTCTATTTCCTATACTTTTGAAAACTGCCTGGGCTTGGCATTGTGGTTTCTTTAAAGAATTGTTCCCAGATGTAAGCATGGAACCCTTTTAAAAACTTCTTTTGGTGCATAATTCTCTAATTTAAAATATACGTATAATTACTGAATGGGATATATACATCCTTAACATTTTATATATTGAGCTGTTGATCTACTTGTACTGATTGCACATTTCTTTAATCAGGATACAAGAAACAGGCTATAAAAATGACTGCATTAATAGTCCATTTTTAAATGGTTTATTCACAGGCACAGGAGATCTTATACTGTTCGGATATGCTTTCTCTTGGTGAGAAATTATACTGTTATGGAAAAAGGCTATTTATAGCTATGTTTAGACAAAAAGTAGACCTGGTTGAATAATTTATTGCAAGGAGTATTAGCTGTGAATTTAGTTCTATTTTCTATTCACAAATCATTCATGAAATGACTTGATTCTTTTTGTGAATGAAAAATGTCAGCCTGTGGGTTTGAACTATTTGCATGATTCCTTCTGGGCATAAAAAGATTTACAACTGTAGGTAGTTTCATCCAACAGCTTCTTTTCCATGGAACTTAGTTGGATGCCGAAACTAACCTCAGCTCTTTTACTTCAGTAGAAAACCAAACTTGGAAAATCACAGATATATTTCGGCAATAACAGTAGTACTCATCTGTAGAGAAAGGTCTACAGGTCAATCTGAAGAATAACACTACATCCGTCTTCAAAACAAAATTGCTTTCCTGAAATTTGGCAGAAATAGCTGACAGTACATGGCAGAAAATCTGTAACTAAAGGATAGTCTCATTTTGATTTATATGCTTAATTTGAAATTAATGCACTATGTTCATTTTTCACCTATGTCTGGCAAGAATTCATTTGTCATGCAAATGACATTGTATGAGGAATTCTGGAAAGTGTCTGCAAACAGCCTACGCATGTCACCCACACACATCTGAGTGTGCTTATGAAAAACTCTTACCTATGGAAGTGAAGGTTCATAGCAATGGGGAAAAGGAAATGGAAAGTGCCAATTTTACCTGGGGCTCAGAATCCTATTTCTATAAGTGAAATAGACTCTTAACACTTAAATCCTTAAAGATATTTAGGCATTGAATTCAGTATTAACTAATTACATAATGCTTCAAGGACCTGAGCCTTAACTAATCTAAGTCTCTATAAAAGCAAAAAGTAATCAAATTCCAAAGTGTTAGGCCTCAGTTAGAGGCTTATATGTTATTATGAATTATCTGGGAGCGAAACCCAAAGCAAACATGCATAGAGGAAGGAAGGTTTCTCCTTTCTAAAAGTTTTCATGTAGGAAAAGAAATTCAGAAAAAAATCTGGTTTCAAATGTTGCCTTTTATGAGGATTGAATGATGCTGACATGGAATAGGTTATTTTTGTTTTCTTAAACTCTTAAATAAAAATTATTTTGTTCAGTTCTTTTTTTTTTTCATGGTCTTTTCTCAGCATCTGGTTACTTGCAGCAGTGTTAACAGCAGGTTCAGTTCAAACTAGGCTGATATGATCAAAATTGAAAGGCAATATAAATATTTTTGAGGGTAATCTTAATACTACATTGTGATTTACACGGTGCCCTATGTTCCCAAGCTTTTAGCAAGATCCTTTGGATAGTTTGCCCTAAACCAACTGTAAAGCAAATATTTTCCTGCTAATAATTTCCACGTCATAGCATGCGTCCGAGAAGTTGCATTTGCCTCTCAGAAATTTCTCAAGTTAAAAAACTTTCAATAAGCCCATAATGTGTGATGATTCTCAGTACTGTACAATTAGCATTGTAGTTTAAACTTTAATTAGATTTTGCCTTTGAAGGCAGTGGATTTCAATGCAACTTAATGGTTTGTTTGTTCAGTGGCTCTCTCCTTCCATTTAAATATGGCTCTTTAAAACATAGTTTTCCTTACTAAAACAGGAAAAAGAGGCTGAGAAAGGTGTTACTACTGCTTGGAATGAGAAAAGGTAGGTGGGAAGATTCTTAAAAAAGGATGTTGACATACTTGAGCGGAACACAATCCTACAACACAGCAGTGTTGGTTTTTTCCCCTGATTATTTACTGAAATTCTACCTCTGCAGAAGTGTTTCTGTTCCTTGGTCCTCAGTAAAAGCTGCTAATAAATGTGCTGAGGTGAGCTGCTTGTATCTACATGTAAGTTTGTGACTGCATTATCTTCTTTATGCCGGTTTAAATGTTATAACCTAAGAAATGTGGGAGCAGTGCTTCTGAGAGCAATGCATCCTGACTGAAAGAAAATACCCTCTTTGTTTGCATCCTTATTTGGGAAAGCTACAAGTAGAAGTGTGATGTGTATTGACCTTTTGGTTTTTGCTGCTGACCCTGTTGCTTTTTCTTTTGGCACTGGGGCAGAAATATACGTTGCTCTTTGAACTGTACAAGAAATATGTGTAATCCTAGTATGGCTGACTGCACAGATTCTGCAAAACTTCCACACTCAGTTCCATCCAAAGCTTCTCATAGCCAAGATAAAGAAATGCTGAGTGGAATGCTTTCCTTTAAATGGCATGTGGGCTGGGAAATATTCTACTTAGAGGTGTAGCTCAGGAATGGTCATAGAAGCATAGTAGCTTTAAACTGCTCACTTCAATTCCCCTTCAGTAATATTTCTGTTGAAGAGGTACCCGTGGAAAATCCTGTGATTTTTGGCTTAAAGTTCTGATGGGGCAAGTTGTCAAGTTCCAGCCTCAAAGCTGTAAGAAGAAACACATGACACTAGTTGTACAAAGTAATGGCATCACAGATAGAAATTAAAAGAATGAGATGACCTGTCTGCATGGCTTTTATCTAGACTAAAATGATTCTATTTTCTGCAGTATTACTTTAAAGAAGAGTTCTAATTTTATAAATTAATTTTCTAAAAAGGTGTCATTAAAAAAAAAAAAATAGAAAAGACAAAGGAAGAGAGTAAAATATGAGACCATAGCATACCCCAAGAGAATCAATACAGTAGTGAAATGAATTGTGAAGAGGTGAATAAAAATACTGTCACAAGCAGCTGTAACCTGTGGTACATAGTTCTTTTGGCAATGGGAGAACATTTTTTGTATCAATATAAATGCACTGTAACACTATTGAAGTTCAGACTCCAAAGATGAGTGAAGTAGGCTTTCTAATTTGAAGTTGTAGAAGCAACCTGATAGGGGAGATCAGCCTGTCATCTCAGACTCTGTGGGAGTCATTCCAAAGTTCTGAATAGGCTTGGAGTGTAATCTTTAATACCATAGTGGTGTGTCACACTTCAGATCAAGATGTGGTGGATGCAACTGTCATGATTCGTGGGTTGCCTCTGGCATAAAAATTACATGTTCTGGATCATGTTGGGACTGCATGATATGTGAAGTAGAAGCAGAACACAGATGAAACAGTAATTGAGGGAAAATGGAAAAGATGATGTGGGATGAGGGAGGTGGAAAGCAACAAAAAGTAATAAACAAGAGGAAATCCTTACCATGAAACAAGTGGATCTAATCAGCTGGGGAAAAGGGTTGTTCTGCTTTTTCATCAGTAGGATTTTGGTCCAAAGACAATGCATGAGCAAAAGAAGAGCAAAAATGTAGAGATTCCACTGTCATTTTGTTGTGCTACTTAGAAATAAGGTATTTAGTAGCTCTACAACTGCTGCTCCTGAATATAAAGATTATATGATAAAAAATAGGTCTCAAGGCACATATAATCTTGCTGCAAGTCTTCAGGCAGTTTCTCTGCTACATTGGATTATTATTTCCTAAGTTGCATGGGGAGCATGAATAGCTTGGGTGCAAAACCAGACAGTTCAAGTCATTGCCATGAAGGACCTGTGATAGATTTTATATAACTTGAAGGAAAAAAGGAACCAAAGGAGGGCACACTTTTCATATTTATTAACTTGCTCAGGTTAAAAACCCACCCCAAACAGCAGAAAAACAAGTGTGAAAAGTGGGCTGTTCTTCAGGTAGTTGCACTGGTTAATGTAACTTGTGATTTCCATAGTTTTGTTTGTTTGTTTGTTTTCCTCTGTAGATAATTTCATAATGTAGTCTAATATTTCTGTGTTTATTTTATTTTTTAGAGCTTAAAAATACACTTAAGTGCTCTGAATGGCATCCCTTCCTCTAGTGTGTCACCTACAGCATGTCCTCACTGTAAGTAGGTTCAAATTGATTCCAAGGCTTTTAGAGTTTTCCAAAGCAGTTTAAATTCAACAGTAATATAGAAACAAGAGATGAATAATCCATCTTTGTTCTCAAGATAGTCTGAAATGGACATGGTTTGGGCTAGGTAGGTATGGACAACAGGAAGAAGATTCCACGCACTTTTTTGTTTGCAAATTGTTGTTTGCAAAAACTACACCTATCACTATTAAAAAAAAAAAAAGGAAAAACATTAGTCACTTCCTAAAACATATGCTAGCTGTGGCTGTTCTACCAGTGAAGGCCATACTGGGTTTAAAGTTTCATTAGCATTTAAAACCACTCCTAAGGAAACTTCAAAATCCAGAAAAAAATAGAACTGTATTTTGTGCCTTTGTTTTGTGCTTTATTACAATTTTCAATACAGACTTTAACTTCGTTGGACTGACAGTGACCTAAGCTTTTTCAGTAAACCACAACTGCTGCCAATTTGCTGTGACTGCTCAAACACATTTGCTAGGTAGACAGATCTACTATTAAATTGAAAACTGTCATCTAAACCGCCATAAAACATGACATGCTGCATATAACAGGGGAAAGAATAAAATGATAAATAGAACAGGTGTAAAAGATAAAAGAATAGTATATCAAATGGTGAAAGTATGACTCAATGAAGAGAAAGCTTTTCAGATCAGGCACTGACTACTGTAAAATGACTACAAATGACAAATTAAATTATGATGAAGCGATACTCTTGCAACAAGCAGAAGATATTACACAAATATGTGATAGACAGAAAACATAATGGAAACAAGACAGCAGCACAATGCAGAAGAAAATTAAAATGCATCAAAAATATCTGGTGATTAAGGCTTTTTGATCACACTAACAAGTATGCATGTATTTAGCTTTCTCAATGGCTTTGGTGATGCTTTTCACTTGTGTTCAGAACACACAAAACCAGCAGAAAATAGAAGGAGATCGAAATGCTTATGTTAAAAAAAAGCTAAAGGTGCTGATGAGACTTTACACCCAGCAGCTGTTTTCTTAGTCAGTTCTATGGGAATAACAAATTAGTCAAAACCATACACTGGACATTTGAAATCTAGAGTATCAAGCACATCAAATGTCTTTTACCATCAACTAAAGTTTTTTGGCAGAGTAAAGAATGTTGCAGTAAAATTTTAATCTCTTGAACAGAGGAGGATGCTGGGAATAATTTAGGGTTTAAAACTAAGCAGAAAAAGACACAAATGTTATTGAAAGCTCATTGCACTTAATGCTTTCTGAATGTCAGAGGCTCACATGTTGGAGGAAGCAAGAGGAAATGTTATGGGAGAAGTTTTCAAAAGGCTGGTTCAAAAAATCTTATTATAGCAGAATCGTAAGCCTGACTGCAATTTCCTAACATTATTTGGCATATATGCTCCCACACAAATCCTGGTGTAGTCTCATGCTCAGCTTTCAATTTGCAAGTCTAGTCTCACTGAAAGGAAGCAACTTTTGTATGTTTTCATGGAGTTCTTGTATGTGGAAATTTTTGGTTTATCTAGCAGAGACTTGCATCTTCTCTTATAAGGAGATTCCAGAGGCCCTTGCAGCCTGAAGCAGACCTACATACTGATAAGCTGGGTTTCCCTGTAAACGGGAAACAGTGTCACTACAGGATTTATGTTGTAAATAACTTCTAATTGAAATTAATGTATCTGAACTCCTATTTCTATAAACATGATAAAGCTAACTTTCATTTTCTTACAATTTTTTTAGTTTATGTACCAGAATCCTTCCTGACTTTTTTTTAGTAAAAAACCATCAAAGTTCTGAGGGCACAGTCATCCTTTGCTGGTAAAACCCTGCAGTGACTTCAAGCAGAACACACAAACCTGTTCCTGCTTTTTAAGGGAACTCTTCATATATCCCTACTGAGTTGTACGAAGATGCAGAATTTGGCCACCCTGAAAATTAGCTTGGCAGATTTCTGGACCTGGCCATACATCCTTTCCTAATGTGTCACGGTTCTTTTCCAATATGCATAGAAAATGATTTAGAGCTTCTCAAGGCTTCTGTGTCCCTTTTTTGATATCTTCAGAGCTCCATGCATGCTGAAAATTTACAGGTTTTTTAACAAGAGTGCTAGTTTAGGAAGTCAAACTGCTGTGAAGTCCTAGAATCATAGAATCATACAATAGTTAGGGTTGGAAAGGAACTTAAGATCATCTAGTTACAAAACCCCTGACATGGGCAGGGATACCTCAAACTAAACCATGTCACCCAAGGCTTCGTCCAACCTGGCCTTGAAAAACACCAGTGATGAAACACTCAAAACTTCCCTGGGCAACCTATTCCAGTGCCTTACCACCTTTAGAGTAAAGAACTTCCTCCTTATATCCAATCTAAACATTCCCTGTTTAACATGTTACTCCTTGTCCTATCACTACAGTCCCTAATGAAGAGTCCTTCCCCAGCACCCCTATAGCTCCCTTTCAGATACTGGAAAGCTGCTATGAGGTCTCCACGCAGCCTTCTCTTCTTCAGGCTGAACAGTCACAACTTTCTCAGCCTGTCTTCATATAGGAGGTGCTCCAGTCCCCTGATCATCCTCATGGCCCTCCTCTGGACTTGTTCCAACAGCTCCATGTCCTTTTGATGTTGAGGACACCAGAACTGCACACAATACTCCAGGTGAGGTCTCACAAGAGCAGAGTAGAG
>JBCJKH010043748.1:0-23503 GCA_039877255.1 Loriculus beryllinus
TTTTTTTCCCTTTGGAGTGTGAAAATAGTTTGTAACATTATATCCCACATACCTAAAAGGAGATATGAAACAGTAATGATGTAACTAGAAGAAAAAAATTACTAAGTACATCTGCACTTTAAAAATCTTAACAATTGTAAAATAAAAGTAAACAAAATGAAACCTTTCTAAATTAAAATAGGTCTAGATTACTTTGTTGTACATGGGTCATATATATACAAGCTGCATCTGTAGTGAAGTAAGTGTGTAGATAATATTATCAGAATGTTTGCAGGTATTAGTAGGTAAGCCAGGTGGTTAATCATGTTGCAACTTGTTAAAATAAAAACAAACCTGAAAACTAGAATCTGGCTTCCTTGCTCGGTTCAAACAACATCAACAAGAGGATTTCCAATGTTAGTTGCATGCCTTTCTAAGAGGCAAGAGCAAGTATAAGGAAATTGTGCCTAACGTGTACTGACTACAGTTTTTAAAGACAATTTTGTAAAATTGACCAATTATAATTTCATTTCAATCTCTGTAACTAAACAAACTGTTCCATTTCAGCAGTCACAATTCATAGAGTAACCAGGAACTTAAATTCAGAGATTACCAAGTATTGCAACTTTATTACTAAACAGGTATTAACCAGTCTGAACTCATTTAGTCATACTGCTGATTCCCAAAAATAAGGTGGATTATTTTTTATTTTTTAATTTTTTTAGAAAACCAAAACCAAGATCTAATTGTTGAAAAAAACCCAACACAAAAACAAAGCACAAAACCATGGAATTGATTTTAAATCTATTTCAGAAATATACTTCATTAAAATAAGCTGTCATTTTAAATAAACTTTCCACAGTAGCATTTATTTCTGATGTTTCAAGTCAGACAGCCTAATGACATAACACTTCTTCCTTTTTAAAGCACAATACCAACAATAGTTATCCACTGTTGTGATGTTACTACTGTATTGCTATTTCGTGCTGAAAGTATGATTTTGAAACACCTCAGGAGTTTGCTTGCACTTGTCTTGCTTAAATACAGCCCTGAATTCTAAATATGGCAAAATTACTGTTTTCTAGATGAATTTCTATAAGTTTAATACCATAGGCAAATTTTGTGTTTCCTGCTTTTCAGCCAGAATTGCAAATGCCCCTAAACCAGACCTCAGGAAGGTTGAGCAGTGGGCAGGTGCCAGGTGGCACACCAGTAGGGACAGTTACAGTCCCCTGCATTGTCCCTGATTTGTTCAGCTACTCATTTTAATCAATTTTCAGTTTATTATTAATAATGCTGAATTTTGATGTTCTGTATTCTAGTCTGTTTGTCCTGAGAAGTTGTCTGAATTATATGCGTGTCTTTTCGCTTTACTCACTTGAGGCTGTGCTTTTGAATCACTACTTGAACAGTTAGTGTTAATGCACACTAACATAGCTGGGCATTGGTGAAGCAGGGACCGATTGTCTGCTTTGTTTTGGGTTTTTTTACCTGGTTGTATTTTAAATACAATTTGCTAGTTACTATTGCAAGTTATTCCAAGTAGTAAGAGTTACTGATAGTAGCAAAGGGTTGAAGGTGAGCCTCAAAGATGAAAAGTGTACTGAAAGGGCAGCGAAGCTATTTTCTGTTAGTATCTCCTTTTCTCTTTCCCTTCTGCTTGTTTTTAGTTAACACTTTGTGTATCTTGTTTGTGTAAATTTTAGTATGCAATATTTCCCTGTCTTTGTGACAAATACAAATATTTTAATCATTTTATGACTTGTCTTTCTAGTCATAACTTGGATGTGCGGTTTTTCATGTTTTGAAGTGCTGAGAGTCTGTGTGAAAAGGCAATCATTGTTTTTCCAGAGTCCTGTTCCTCATATCATGGTAGTAATATGGGAGATGATGATATTAACATGTGGCCAGGAGCAATGGATGAAGGACTGCTGAGCCAACATCTTGCAGAAAGTGGAGTGGAAATAGATCCTGAAAATGAAGAACTCATTCTGAATATTAGTTCTCGACTACAAGCAGCTGTTGAAAAGCTTCTGGAAGCTATCAATGAAACTTCGAATCAGGTAGGGTGGTCTGATAGGGATGCATTTTGAAATTTTTGTCTTTATTTCTTTTCTCTTCTTTATTTTTCTCATGAATGTGGTTTCTAGAAGCCTAAAACCTCATATAAGGCTCATTCTGGAAGCTGAAACGGTGCTAAAGGTGTCTACTCCAGCATCATCCAGTGATGAATTTAGATTCGTGTTAGCTGTCTGCTTAGGACTGCAGAGGAAGTCTAAATTTGGGCATGTTTGTCGATCTTGGGCACGTTTCATTGCTCATACGGGTGTGTCATCTGCATTCTACTGCGATCCAGAGATAAGACAAGAGGTGTCAGGGCACATCGAGCTGTCCCTTGTGAAAAGGGAGGCTTAAAGGGCAACTGCCCAGTTCTCATGACAACCATTTTAACATGCCAGATTTTAACTGGCCAAAAAAGTCACAGTATTCATGTGTTATGCACATATCTACCTTTCTGTCAGAAAAGGAGTTTGCACTTCCAGCTTTTTGGTATTTATATGAGGTATGTGATTCATAAACACTTTCAAAGAAGAGGCATTGAATGGCTTATTCCTTTCTGTTTGCTGTCAGGGTGCTTTGCATGGCAAGATGTTAGTTGCTGTTAGAGGTTCTTCCCTGTTAATTGAGATGGGAGCTATATGCTTGTATTATGTGCTTTACTTTTACATTATGTACATCTCAGTTTGAAGGTATCAGGGTAAATACTCTGTCTCACGGTACTTCTTAAGCTCTCTTGAAGAACTTTGTCTTTAGAGTCAGCTCTTTAATCTATTTGAGTTCGAAGGATATCAGTGTGTTCTGTACTACAGACCCATATATTTGTTAAGCAAGTAATAATATTACTTTAAAAGTCATTGCTTCCTTGTCTCTAGGTGTAAATTACACAAATCCTATCTACTGGAAATGAAAGAGAAAAAAAATCTGTGATAATGAAAGTAATTTGAAAATCTGTATTAAGTCTAGTACTTTAGAAGTTTTAAGCATTTAAGTGTTACTGCTTTTGAAAAGTACTTCAAACATGACATTGATACTCTTGTTTTCTAAAAAAAAAAAAAAAAAGGCAAACTAATCTGTGACTTACTAAAATGTAAAGTAATTTAAATACAAATTCAGAGAACTACCTCTGACTTAGTAAAGCAACTTCTCTGGTGGTTCTTTTAAACCAGTTTCTGCATTTTATTTCTTTTCAAACTCATTCCACAGCAGGTCTCTTCTGTTTGAGCATGAGTTCAATTTAAAAGAGATATTTGCCTTTTTGAGGTCTTTTTTCAGCTTAAGACAGCATTACATAATAACAAAAAAGTATACACAGATACTCCAATATATCGAGTTCTGAAAAAAGTATGGTTAGGCATTTGTAGTAAATCTCCCATTTAAAGAGCAGATGATACAGACAGAGAAAACCAACTTCAAAGTTATACAGTGATTAAGAATTCATGCTGCAATTATAAAAGCATTGTCAATATATTATTTTTTTCTGAATATTTTGTTGCTGCTATTTAAATGCATTAGTTTTATACACAATCCCAAATTATTATACTTTTGTAACTGATGCTTTTGCAGTAAGTACTTACTTCTCAAAGTACTGATGAAAGTAATCAGCGTATTCTAAGGAGCTTATTTTTATTTATTGTCAGTTGAACAAGAAAGTTCATAGCTTGGTAGCTGAGACCTTGCCAGCAACAGAGTTATGTTTTGGCTCAAACACATACACACATTTGTTTCATTAATATAGATTATACAAATACAGATTTATCCCTGATTATCATATCTGTTTGGGTTTTTTAAAATTAATAAAATCTGAATCTGTTTACACATTATCCCACAGTATTAAGTATAAATATTGACATCTTTTCTGTAGAGGTACTTTGCAAGCATTCAGGCTTGTCTGCTTTTCAATGTCTGTTGTGTACTTACTGGATTATACACATTTCTATACATGCGAAGGGTTTGTAGGTGACTTGACAATTATTCTTAAATATTCAGAAATTGAACTCTTTATTTTTTCTACTCTGAAATATTTTATAATCTAAAGCTAATTACAGCTAGAAACTGTTTTAACCTTTTCTCTTACTCAGTTGTGTTGTGCATACAGACATGTACCCATCTCTTCAAATAAGCTTAAAAGAGTGAGAGAAACCTGGCAAAATCTTCAAAGTAACTTTGAGACCTGTCTGAACACACACTTTCAGACCTGAAGTGCAGTTTGAAAGTTTTCAGGCAAGGCATATAGTGGGTGTATTAATTCAAATTCCACCTGCCAGTGTTATGTATAGGTAAATAAATCAGGCCACTCCCCTGAACTCTTTCAGCAGGGAGATACTACCAGGAAGCCTTTAAACTAGCAGAGCTTGAGAAAGTTCCTCCTTATGAATCAACTCCAACATCAAGACTGAAGAAAATCAGTGACCTATATGTATTTCTCTTTCATTTGCCATAGTGGAGATCAAAAATCATTTTTAGTTTCTGTTCTGCTAGCTTGCATGTCTGCTGCAGCATATCTGTGCAGGTAAAATTACACTTCCTTGCCTTGGAAATTACCTATCAGCTGCTGCTGGAAGATTTCTGTTGCTTTTTCATGCGAAACTTCTCTAAGAAGGATTTTTAGGAGTGACTACACAAAGTTTTCTTGTACCTCTCTCTATTCTGGATTAATCAACAACCGAATAACTGCTTGAGAATGTGATTTGAGGCTTCCTGCTGATTGTGAGTAGGTTTGTCACCAATAGTGCTGATATGTGTGTTTGGACTGCTAAATAGACATGTTCTGTTTACAAATACCTGTTGGAATTTTCTAAAACGAGCCTATTTGGTGCAAAATACCCATGTGACAATTGAGAAGACGGCAGCAACGATATTTTTTGGGATGGATTCTTACCGCACCTACTGGGCATCTACTCTGTTTAGTGGTTTGTGGTCTGAAGGACAAGAAGAAGATACATACGAGGTTGAATCTCGTGTGCCTTTACCATATCCTTTTCCTTTTACTGAACACTTGGATGAGAATAATTCTGTAGTTGTAAATACTTCAATTTTTCACTTCAGCCACAAAAAAAATGGGCACATTGTAAAAGTTGTCTCTAAAATCTCCTTGCCTACACCTCCCTATTCAGTAAGTATAAAAGTTTTTAAAAGAAAATATATTTTAAATCAGCTTATATAGAAGAGAATACGGTGAAAAATTACATAAACTTGTATCTGTTGTTAAAGTTATTATGTACTGCTGACAGGATTTTTTCCTAGTCAGTTTTTAGTGGGCACTGAAAAAGCTTTAATTCTCTCTTTTAATTTCTAACAAGAGAAATTTAGCAGACAGAAATATATTGAATTACGGAGATTTGAGATCTCTTTAAAGCACTTTGATAGTACTTCAAGTTTTTCTCACTGACAATAATTTACTTTTATGGCTTTTATGCACTAACTAGTAATATTAACTAGCACAAGCTTGTTAATAGCTTCCAGTGATCCCATGAAGAAATTTTTGTTACTGGAAAATCGTGTTCATGTTTGTGTGTCTTTTTTGTTTTACGCTGTTATTTTTAATAATGCCTGGAGTTGTTACTGAAAAGAGCTGGAGAATAATTTTTATACCGAGTTTTAGTAAGAGTATTTGATTATGTTTAAGTAAGCCTTTTTTATTATTGTCTATGTGCAGTAATCCTATTACATATTTCCCTTCTACCTGAGATGGGTCTTTCATTAAACACCTCAAAATATAAGAATAAAGTGATTTTTAAAGTATCTCAAACCAGTGCAGATATTCAACTGCAGTATTTATACCTTTCTTTAACTTCTGTCAGAGTAAATACACATTAATGATGTCCATCTAAAAAATAATGCTGGAGAAAAGAAATCAAGTATTGTAATTCAGTGTATTATAAATGAGAATTTACTGATTGTTCAGATATTCTTTTCAAAGTGTAATTTTATTTATAAATTAGGTAGTTTTGTGTGCAGTGTTCTAAGAGTATTCCTAACCCATTTTTCTGAGTTTTTAAAGCAAGCTAATCATATTCATTAACTTATCTGGAGATGGTGAGATAGCCTTTTTTTTTTTCTTTTTTTTTTTTTTTTTTTCCCCAAGAAATTGAGAGAAAGCATGTTTCTGTAAAGCAAAGCCACAGATGTTACTATCTTATAAATATCTGCCAATATCCGTAATATTAAAAAGGAAAAGGAAAAAGAAAGGGGTGAGAGGATCGGGAAATAAGTGTTATTTCATGTTCTGACATTGGAATATGTTGTCTTATTCTGAAAAAGCCATGCTTTTTAGTCCTGGTTTTGTAGTAGTTAAGTAGAGTGTCACAGTAAAATTGTGCTACATCTGTGCAGTACACGTTAGGTATTAACCCAGCAGACAAGCAGAGAAGAATATTAAAAAAAAAAAAAATCCTTAATAAATCTGTTAGGTGGACATAGCTGGAAGAAACATTGCCTTACTGCCTTGTTGGTCGAAAAGTGCACTGCATTCAAAGTTCCCATTTTTCCGGTGGTCTCAGTTATCTTCATCTGAAGGAGAAAACGAGATGAAGCGCCACTTGTGTCAGTTTATATTGAAACTTCTGCCAGCTTTATGCAATGCTTTTTAGCCAGTCTGAGTATATGGTGGGTGGTAGCTTACTCTTACGTGGTGTAAAACTCCTGTGCAAAGGTGAATCTAGTGTAAACTCCTAAACCAGGAATTACAGGAACAAAGACAAGGATTTAGCCAGGTGGTTCATTGAGTTCATTATACTGACAAAACCTATTTGCTTAGACTTCTGTACTAAGTCAATCTTCCTGTTGTAGTCTTCAGATGTTTGTCCAGTAAAGTTCTTATTCAGTGTCCACTGCAGTTATGTGAGACACTGTAAAGCAACTGTTCCTTAAATAGGAATGTTAGAAGAGTTGTCCAAAAACGTTTGGTTTATTTAACTTATGTAATTTTTACCTGTTATAGCTTGAGCATGCTAAAATTACTCAGACAGAACTCATGCGAGAGTCCTTCAAAAAGCAACAAGAGGCCACAGAGTTTATCAAGTATCAGGAAGAGCTACAAGAACGTCTTAATGAAGAAACCAAAGCCAGAGAGCAGTTGGCTTTGGAGCTTAGTAAAGCTGAAGGTGAGTAGCTTTTTAATGAGCTGTTGAACTTTACATTCACCTGTTAATTAGAAGATTAATTAGATCATTTTCTTTGGAGATTTTTAGAATGTTATCAGCCCTCTAGATAGTTATGGATAAGATGACCTCCAAAGGTCCCTACAGCCATCAGCCACTCTGTGATTCTTTTTCCCCGTTTTGTCTCAGTATTGTCTGACTTACTAAAATTAATAGCTTGGATATGTATTTTTGCAGACAAGCTTAAATATTAACAACTTAGTATCATAAAATGATAAACAATTGAAGCAGGACGGCAGCTTCAGAGATCTTCTGTTCCCACCCCATTCACAAAGCAGGGTCAGGTAAGAGCAGGTTGCCCAGGATTGTGTCTGGTCAAGTTTTGAATCCACATTATCCATGTTTGTCCACAGTGTATCTGGGCAGCCTGTTCTAGAGTGTGACCACAGTCAAAAAGGCAAAAGAGGAAAAAAACCCACCTTTTATGTGTGTTGAAATGCAGTTTCCCATATTTCAGTTTGTGCCTGCTGCCTCCTTTTGACGTTCACTTAGTTTCCCACAAATATGGATAAAAACACAGAACCTTCACTCTGACTTTAATGCTGTGGTGGTGATATGCTTCAGTTAGCACTCTGTTTGAAGCCATCTTTTTAAGTGCATTTGCAGCTGTATTAAGGAAGCAATTGAAAATTACAGAGTATTGCAACAGGGAAAGTCTAATAATCTTTTCTGACATCAGGAAAATATGTTCAAACCTGACAGACACTTAATTTGTTCTTTAGAAATGGCTTTGTTGTCTTTATAGCCTAATGTTTTTATTTCCACCCAGCATTTCTACCATTATCTCTTTGTAATTAGCAGCTGGAAAAGATGCACAAAACACCAGTCCAGTA
Source organism: Loriculus beryllinus (assembly GCA_039877255.1). Taxonomy (NCBI): domain Eukaryota; kingdom Metazoa; phylum Chordata; class Aves; order Psittaciformes; family Psittacidae; genus Loriculus; species Loriculus beryllinus. The sequence goes on from JBCJKH010043748.1 coordinate 8,033, forward strand.
GGTTGTCTGTAATAGTAAGCAGAAAGATACTTTAGGTAGTTCTAAAGATCAGCAGACTTCTCTGAAATCTGTTTTCAAGTGGGAGCATAAAGTTTCATAGCCAAATGTTATTCCTTGAGAATGCTACCCTGCCAGACTTCATCTTGTTTTTACAGATAATCCAACATGAGTTCACGTGCTATTAATAGGTGGGACACATAACCAGACAAGGAAATGCAGGTTTCTAGGCCAGGTGTCTAAGATGTGATGTGAGGGACAATTGGTAACTTGTCAGTTCACACAGCGTAAATGTGTGTCATCTGCACCAGTACTGGCTGCAGCATTTCAATAGCTTTAGTAAAACTGGAAAGGAGGAAAACTGATTTCAGAGGGAATAGGTTCATATCTGAAAGTGGCATTATAACCTTTTTTTTCTTTTTTAATTACATGTGAAAAAACCCTCATGTAGAACCTGTCTAAACATGCAAAAAAGATTAAATCTTCCACCAAAGTGTTGACCCAAGAATTTATGGTCTTGCACAGATGTAGTTACAGAACTGTTTAGTATTGGTGAATTTCAGAACATTGGCAGCTTTTATGTTTATTGCTGCTTTCCTTCAAGGATAATATTTTTGTCTCATTAGATTTTTATTTTTTTTATTCACACATTTTCTATAATAAGGTAATACAGACTAACACATTAGGACAACGCCAAAAGGTCACAGTTCATTTTTGTTTAAAGGAAGGAATCTGCCATAATGTCAGAGTCATCTGCATTGGTTTATTCCTACAAGCAAAAGCTAAAAAAAAAATGTCAGAGTAATTTTAGTTTTTAAAAGTGCTTATTATGAACTTATTTCTGTTACTTTGCCTTCTGGGTCTGTTATTTTGTACATTAGTCAGGTTGTCCACCAAGAACTACGAGCTTGCCTCTTCTTTATTGCAGAGGGTGCGTGCATAATTGTATTTGAAGATGACATCCCACACAGTGAGACCTGCTTAGTATCTATTTTTTATTTTCACATTTCTATTTTTATCCTATTACTACCAGACAAGCAAATAATCTAAAATAAGTAGGTTTTTCCCTGGACCAGTGCAGTTCTGTCATAAAATTTGCTTGTGCAAACAAGCTAATAGCAGCAGAGAACCTGCGGACTCTTACTATGTGCTAGTTTGTAGATAATGGGATTGCCCACATGTAAATGAATAGTTCTAGAGTGCAAGACAGAATCAGATGCTAGTTTTAGCCCTTGCTAGATATATTGCACAGTTGAGCAAATTCTGTTCAGTCTTTTGCAGGAATTCAGCTAATTTGTCCCTCTTTGCTTGAATGCTTTACAACTCTTGAATTAATTAACTAATTTTTCATCCTTTTTTTCTGTAAACTTCTGAAATTAATGCACTTCTAAAAGACAGGCACCTTTTTTTTTTTGTTTTGATATAATGAAATGAAAATGCCATAGAACTCTCTTTATTTAATTTCTTCTGCTCATTGAACTGAGTTGTGAGCATACTCTGACAAAGCCAAACTCCATACTTTCATCAAATTCCTTTGATAGGTATGCAGAACAATGTCTGAATTCATTATACATCTGATGGTATTCTGTCTTCTCTTGAGATAAAATGTGTCATTTTTGATCATTTCTTATCACAGAAACTGCTGCGGCTGAGACATTTTCAAACCTCTAGTGTTTTAGTGGTGTCAGATGTGAGTTACCTAATGTGGTAGAAATGCTAATGCCTATTTGTTCACTGAACTCTGACAACCTTCATTACATCTCTTAAAGAAAAAAAAAAGGCAGAAGTATATACCACAACATGTGATCTTAGCAGACTACTACCTCGTACCTTTTTGGTGAGGGTGTGCACCCTATTTAACCTGCAAATGCCTTCTCAACTTCCAGTCTCTTAAGTACTCATTCTGAACAGCATCTGGTATGATGGGAATAACTACTGGCATTTGTATTGTCTCAAATTTTTGAATTGCTGTTAATGGTGTTTCTAGATCAGTATTTTTCAGTTCAACAGCCAGTCCCTCTATGCAGCTGTGTTCTCTGGCAATCCAAGTCTGGGAAAAAAGATTAGTCAGTGGCACTTGGCTGATATGCATGAGGACCAGACCTGGATTTCTCAGGCTGTATATGCAAAGATGACTATTACTTAATTTTCTCTTTTAGGGAGCTCAGTGCTCACAGAGGTTTTACTTTGGATTGTTAACAAATGGAAGCGTCTTCAGTTTTTGTATATTTTCAAGCATGTGGGAATACTGTAGTAATTTCACCATGCAAAAAAATCAAATCGGTCTGTATTTCTATTAAAATCTGCCCCAAAATTTCTGTTCTACAGGCCTCATTGACGGTTATGCAGATGAAAAAGCATTTCTGGAAAAACAACTCCAGGAAAAAATAGATGTAATTGACCATCTTGAGCAGGAACTACTGTGTACAGGTAACAAATTACAGGAGTTAGAGGCTGAACAGCAGCAGATCCAGGAAGAAAAGGAATTGCTTTCCAGACAGAAGGACGCCATGAGAGCAGATGCAGGACCAGTCGAACAGCGTATGTATTCTTCACAGTCTTTCCATGACGTTTTCTTATACTTTCAAATAAAATAGTAAGTAATCTTAGTGGTTCCTCCCCTCGTTTGTAATCATTAATAAAAATGTGATAAGGCAAAATGGGGTATTTTCATACTTGATGCCTAATGTTACACCATAACTTTTTCTAGGTATGTAAACAAAAAAAATCATAGAGGTTTCAGAAGTGTTGAGCAATCACAATTATTCTTCAAGCCAGAAAAAGCTTGATACCTCTGAAAATCTGCTTTTATTATCACTGGAGGTGGAGTATCTTGAAGTTATGGATAAAAATATTGGTCTAAATACTAATACTTTCCAAACAGTATTTTAAAGGGATTAGCAAGCATACGTACCAGAACATGACTGCCATACTTAACTTTAAATGCAGAAGATACACTTTTCTAACAAATTCCTCTTTTGGGGAAGAATGGCACAAAAGCTGAATGGTAAGGAAAGCCTGTTACCTACCTGTAATGAAAACTTTCAGCACTGTGGTGAAAATTCCAGATAAATACCATGTCAATGTAATCTAACTAACTGCTTACTCAAAAAAAAAAAAAAAGCATTTACGCTGTGTCTTTTAATTCCTCCTTAAACTAGTAACTTCTGTGTATGATAAGGGAAGAAAATTACCATAGTAGTGTTTTTAAGAACTACTGATCCTTCAAGGACTACTGTTTAGTTATTTGGTTTAGGTTCCTAAGTATTTTTAAGTGATTTTCATGTATAACAACTATAAGGATACTTCTATAAATACGTGTAGGTACTTACATCATGCATACCAGAATAACTTACTACATTCCCTAAGTTATCTCAACAACGTTATCATTAAATGCCACTTCTATCTTTGGCTTCATTTTCTCTTACATTGTTGCACCACAAGAAAACTATAGCTGGCATGTGAATTACTTTGCTTCTTTTTTTTGTTTTCTCTCTTTCTCTATTCTCCTAGGCCTAGTAGATGCTGCAGTTGATGCAGCTTCCCAAGCAGGTGTGTTTGTATGTTGCATGGCCAGTCTGTAATTGGGTGGAAGACTTAACACGTACTGACATTGTTAATCAGGATTATTGGGCTTTCGGCTTACTGACATTACTTGTAATTCTTACTGGCCTGCAGCTTTGATGTTGTACTTCATACTCCGTTTTACATTTCATTAACAACATTTCTTATAATTTCTAAACATGATAAGCAAATTCATGAATAACCATCATCTTATTCAGCTATGAGTTACAGATACTTAGATTGTATTGGAGGGAGATTTTTGTAGCTTTTTTTTCTTTATTATTATTTCCAAATACAATTGAGTCATTTATTATAATAACTAAACACTGTGTTATATTGATAGATAACAGTTTCCTAGAACTGAGAATTTGTTAAATATGATGTAAGATGATGGTACTTAAAGGATATTTCTTCTATAGTGAAAGTAAATTGTATTGTTTCTGTCTAAATATCAATCATGTTTTAAAGATTATCCAAATGTAATTGTACTTTACAGTTTGGATTTTACCTCCAACAATTCATATGGTTAGTTAATATGTACTTCAGTGGGCTGTGGCTTCAGAGGCTTAATAGGGTGGTTTGGGGCTTTACTGTGTACGCTTGCTTTTTCATGAGGACTCAATATTGGGCATCCATGCAGTCATTGATTTTACAAAGCTCCAGTAACTGGTTGATAATTTCCCTCTGTCTGCCTGGCAACCTCGCTAAGTCTTTCCATGTTTCCTTCAAATTACTTACATGTATCACATTAAATGATGAAGACTGGGAGTGGATTGATTTTACTGACGCTGGGGATGAGAAGACGGTTGGGTTTTCTGTACTTCATTGTTATCTTAATCTAGCTGTAGCTTGAACCCATGCATTTTCTCTTCAGTTATACAAAGACCTTTTAATTTGTATGAAACTTAAACAGGCAAGTGATCCAAACAACTTCACTAACAGTTCTCTGAAGACTAATTGAAGGATAGTAGTTTTCATATGGATTTGATTTAGTGGTTAACTTGATAATTTCTCAGAAGAAAATACATTTTCTAAAAAAGAAAAAAAGTAAAAACCCAAACCAGTTCGCATCCTTCTGCAGAGTACAGCATGGATACCTTGGGGAGTGGTTCTGCTTCATAACATTACTAACTATTCATATCTAAAAGTAGTGTGTGATGCTTTTATTATAACCAGAATTACTGGAGGAAACAGAAAAGCTGATGAAAGAAAAAATTGAAGTACAGCGTCAAGCTGAAAAAGAGTATGGTGACCTTCAGAAGCAGGTGAAAATCTTGGAAATAGACTTGGAAGAACAGGTCAATCGTTTCATAGAGCTAGAACAAGAAAAAAATGCAGAACTAATGGACTTAAGGCAGCAAAACCAGGCTTTGGAGAAGCAGCTTGAGAAAACAAGAAAATTTCTAGATGTAAGTATGGTAAAAGGCTAGTTCCATGAGGGTGGCTGGGTGCCTGTACCGAGGTTTCTTTCAGCAGGAAATGCTACTTTTTTTGGATTCTGAGCAAACATAAAAAAGCACACAATAGTCACAGTGTTATAGCCCAAGAATTTCATTAGTGTTTTAAAAGTCAAAAATTCATTCAAGACACTTATTTAGGACTGCTCTGTATTTCTTAGTGTAAGTCAGTAGACGTCTTGAATGCTTAAAATAATGGGAAACTTCTAAAATTAATAAAGAAACATAGTTTTTTGTGATCTTTTTTAACAGTTGGTAGAATTTCCATGTTTTTCAATAAAGTCTCTTAGAATTAGTTTAAAGTCTGTGCAAAGTCCTGCACCTGGGTTGCGGCAGCTGAGGTGTAGTGGCAGTTGAGGCAGCTGTATAGGCTGAGGGATGGGCGGAATTCAGAGCAGCCCAGCAGAGAAGGATTTGGGGTTACTTTTTAACTGAGAATAGAAAAGCTGGGCATGAGCTGGATTCACAGACTAGAAGGCCAATTGTATCCTGGGCTGCATAGAAAAAAGCATATTCAGCAGGTCAAGAGAGGTGATTCTCCCCCTCTGCTCTTGTGAGACCCCACCTGAAGCACTGTTTTCAGCCATGTGGCCCCAAACACAAGGTTGTGGACCTGTTGGAGCTGATCCATAGTTTCTTCTACAGTCTTCCTTTGTAGTAGCCAAGAATCTTACCTCCCATATCCTAAGCTGAACCTTCCAGACAGTTGTATTATTATGTATTTGTCCCCATTTACAGTGGCAGCTGCCTCTGTTGTACCCAACTTCTTCCTGCCTGAGGCTGCCTCTGCAATTTTCTTTTAGACTCTAACCCATTTTCAGCAAACACCATCTTCCACATCTCCTTCTTTTCCCATTTTATTCCAATTAAGTGTCCTGTGCTGCTGTTGAGAGAAAACTGTTATCTCTGTGCTTTCTCTGTTAACTCTCTAGCTGACAGCAGTAGGGTGGAATAATATTTTTACATAATAAATATAACACCCTGTGGCACCTTCTGTGCATAATCTAAGCAGTGCTAGAGAGATTTTTCCAGATACTCGTTACCACAAATGGATTTGCTATATTTCATTTTCTACAATTAGAAGATAATTTTTCTTACTGAAACTAGTGTGTCATAACAGGACAAGGTTCAGAAGTAAAAATTCCTATTACAAGTGTCATAGTTACAAATGCATTATGGTTTGGGCTTATCAGTAGCATGAACAGGAGAGTTATGGAGTACTGAGGTGAGTAGCTGTTTGTAATAACAGCATTAGAATTCTGCTGTTTCCTCAAAACAGCAGGTGAGTTTTTAAAATCTGCAAATTGTAAAGGTTAAGGTTCTATTCTGGTTTCTTGAATTTTTGCAAAGTATTTTGTTGCTAGATAGAAGCATCCCTCTTTGTATCAGATACTTCAGCTAGTTTATTTTCATGCATCTGATAAGGCTTGTCTCTTTTACAAAGTGTCATTTAAAGGAGATACTTCACGGGATATAACAGTTGAAACAGCTCGAAAGTTAAAACTGAAATACAAAATTGAAACCATTTATATTATTTCAGGCTCCTCATGCATATTAACACAGAGTTAATTTTTATTCTTACGCTACATATATCAAAGACAAACATTAAAAAAAGGAAATTATAAAATCTTGTCTTGTTACCATTTGTGTAGTATTATCTGGCACAGAAGAAACAAAACTGTTATTTTTGTGAAATGATACTGGATGTATCTATGCTGTCCTAGTTTTTTAATTAAAAGTGAAATTGGTTGGCCCAAATGTTGAAACGGTTTTTTGTTAATGGTAGTTGCAAAAGAGGATCTGCTGCCTTAAAAATACTGACATACTGTTACCAGCCTCACATTAACAGAAATACACAATAGTAATATACTTAATTTAGATTGAAATCAAATGGTGTATCCATGCAGTTTCTCAACTTTCAGGAGCAAGCAATTGACCGAGAGCACGAAAGAGATGTATTCCAACAAGAGATCCAGAAGCTGGAACAACAGCTTAAGATTCCACAAAGGAGTCAGCCTGTCAATGAACATCAGACCAGAGAGGTAACACATTTTATTACTTGTACTCAATGAATATTAATGACAAGTTGACAGCTGTTAAGAGACCGTAATGAACCTACTCTGTGGTGTACCTAATCTGCATCTATTTACAAACCAGGAAGGTAAATCACCTTAGAAGGATGGGTAAGGTGTTGGGGGAAAGTAGTGAAACTCTGTTTTGGGGGTTTCTTGGTTGGTTGGTTGTTTTTAGAAGTAGACACACAGTGATTTCATAGCTTTGAAAAATGCTCTTTTATATGACATAATTTAGAAAATCCACTTTTTTTCAGAAGCCTGTGGAAACATTCAGGACTACTTTAGCAATTTTACATGTTCTTATGCTGTTTTGTGACATCATGTTTATAGCACAGGTACACAGCTGAAGTAACTGAGTTACCAAGGTTTAGCACCTGAGATGTAGTAGCGCTGTCTGTGTACACTTGAAGCTTCCCAGTGGAGGTCTGTCTCCACTGAAACATTTAGTGACTATAGAACAGCAGCTCAGGGGAGTCTCAGAAAACTCTTAGACCCAGCAAAAATCAAGAAAAGTTGAAGCAGTGCAAATGCTGTACATTATGAAGCTCTTGCATGTTTTGTTTGATGGCCTGTTAATCAATTAAATTGTATTTTATTTTTTTGTAGGTTTTCTTTTGTCCTGCTTTTTGAGCAGGGCTGATACATTTGCATTATTTTCTTGGCTGATTTTTAGTATTAAAATTTCTCTTATTAAGTTGCTCTGAAAATTGCAAATTAAAGTTCTTCCTGAGGTAGTTCAGTTGTTGTAATTCAATTCTTAAATATTATCAATATTTAGTATTCTGTATTATATAGCTTGGGATCATAGGCAGTAATAGAACAGAAGTTGATGTGTGTGAGATGTAAGTTGTCAAAATAGTTAATTACTTACAGTTCTCAGATTTAGAACTGTAGTTCATAGGGGAGGGTTTATACATTTCAGTACAAAAGTTTGTAAGAAATCTCAGTCAAAGTATTCAGTCAGCGCTGTGTGATATGGCTGTCAGAAGTCTGTAACAGTGCATCTTCTGGAATTAGCTGGGTGCATGTTAACACACAGAAAACAATTCCCAGTTTCCTCCTATTACAGTTTGTGCACACACTCCTCTTCTGTTGACACATTCTACAAGGTGGCAGAGATTTTTTAGCACATGTAGTTTTCCTGAATTCAAATTGTTCATTTTGAGTTCATTTTTGTTATCTGTCTGGTTAAAACTTGGGGCATGGCTAGCATGTGAATTCCTAATCTGATAGCATACTAAAAATCGCCCTTTGTTTTTTGTACAGAATCTGTATGTGAAAATCGTCCTATCACACACATACATATATGTATGTATCTTAAATTGCCAGATATGCTACAATGAAAAGTTAAAGCATGCTTTAAAATGAAAGGTAGATATAAGTGTGATTAAAAATCTTGAGATTTATATTAGATGCTTCTAAATTAGATAGGTAAAAATATAAACAATAAGATGATGTCTGCAAACAGCTGCAACAGTTGTATCAACTAATTTAGAGATACATTACAAATTATAGAGAGAATTTCCATTGGCGTAATATATTTACATTTAATTTTTATCAAGAGAGGCACGTAGTCTTACTATATAGTATATTTTGATGTCACAAAGTTACTTGGAATATTTAATAAATAATACGTTTTGTCATTATTTCTCATGCTTTTCTGAAGTAGCAGCTTTATATTTTCATAGTTGTAAGGTTTCTGAAATGCTCTTCTGCTTTGTGTGAATGCCATGAGCATTTCCTGTTGATAACCATTTCTTTTTTACTGTTGTTTCAGCTTACTCAGTTAACTTATTCCAGGGAGGGTTGTCGTAAAGGGTCTGCTCTAGACTTGTTTTTTCTTTTTCAATTTCTCTCTCAGGACTTTTCTGTGGTCACTTCAGACTTTAATATTACTCATGGATGGATAACGTCAATAATGCCATCCTGTCAGCTTCATGTTCTGGGCCTCCTCTCTCCTATCTATTGAAATGCTTTGAGTCTTCTACCTTTTGGCTACATCGTAACTTCCTAATTGTGAAATACTGAAATCAGTTTTTTGGGTGGGACAAACATTACTTTCCATGTCTCATGCTCAGTAGCTTAGCTTATCTCAGGTATTAACTCTGCAGCAGGCCTAGTACCATGGATTTGTTACAAATCTTTTTCATCTCTACTTTTGATTAACTGTTTCTTAAATACTGCTGGAACTGGGATCATTCCTATCTCTATCTCCTAACTACTTCAGTTATTCTTTTAATATGCCCCTATAGAAAGTGAAGTTATATCATCCATCACATCTGTTTGGTCCCATGTAACAAACACAGCAAGAAACCAAAACTCCCTGATTCTCAAGACTAAAGTATAGCAATTCTCTTAAATGTTAAAGCCGTATCCTAAAACTCAGTGGGTCTTTGTGTTACTGATCAACTCCTTTTTTTGAATAATTTTGTCACAGATTTTTATAACTATGATATTCCTTAAAGGTGCAAATAGCATCTTGACCTTAGGATCAAGATATTCCATTTGTAGATGTTAAAGATATTTTTAGTAGGCTTCATAGGGATGTCATACTACTTGCTTTTAACTGACTAGAGAATCTGAAGGCTTCAGAAGACAAGGTCAGTTGTAAGGAGTGGGCAATAGAGCACAGAACATATAATATCTTAAAAAATGCTGTTTGTATTTACTGGATGTAGCACTACAGTATTCTAACTTCATATTCCATTTCACCTAAAGAATAGGAGTTTTGTTCTGAGGAGAAAAAAGGGGTATTTTTTCCCTGCAGAAATGAGTGCTGTTGCTACTGCTGGCAAACCCTTCTAATCTGGTACAACATATTCATCTTCTTGCTATATTATCACCAGGTTGAACAGTTAACAAATCATCTAAAAGAAAAAACAGACAAATGCAGTGAGCTTTTGCTCTCTAAGGAGCAACTTCAGAGAGATATACAAGAACAAAATGAAGAAATTGAGAAATTAGAATGCAGAATAAGAGAACTGGAACAAGCCTTAATCATCAGTGCAGACAACTTGCAAAAGGTATTGTTTGGTCTAAAACTACCATGTAATTGCTACTTTCTTATATTCTTGAGAACAAAACAGTATATCTGTTTTTATCTGTTCATTATTACTATTATTTATACTTAAAGGTGGAGGAAAGGAAACAGTTTGGCACCATAATAGTAAAGGGAGAATTACCTCTTGAAGTGCAACTGCAAGCTGAACGAGAAGCTGTGGACAGAAAGGAAAAGGAGGTAAAATACCTGTGAAATATTCCATGTTTCTGCTGATATTTTGATCTATTAGCTTTTGCTTTCCATTTGAGTTTAGTGAGGTATAAAGGGGAAATTTTTTAACAGGTCGGAGAGACAGCAGTCCAAATGCCTTTGAAATTCCCCTGTGAGCTAAGATAACTTACAAGAGCATTTCTAGAACCAGAATTGAGTCCAGTTAATTAAAAACAGAGCAATTTCAGCTGATTTTTAGTGAGTGTTAAAATTCCATTCTGTTTAATTCTGAATTCCATTCTGTTTGTGCATACCAAACCAGTTTACTGTAGACATTGCACTTGAAAATCAGGACATTTAATTTTTGGTATGACTGTCTGCTCCTTTTCCACCCTTTGTTTTGGAAACATAGGTGACAAACCTTGAAGAACAACTGGAACAGTTCAGAGAGGAGCTAGAAAATAAAAATGAAGAAGTGCAGCAGTTGCTCATGCAACTAGAAATTCAGCGAAAGGAGGCCACTACACGCTTGCAAGAACTTGAACAAGAGAACAAATTATATAAGGTAAGTGTGTTACAGAGAAGCCCAGAGCTTTGTTCTAGAAATGCATTATTAGAAAAAAGCCAAGATACAAAATTCTCTCTCGAGCATTTCACAGTTCAACTTGTAAAATATTAATAAACTCATGTATTTTTTATTCCATGCAGTTTGTTGGTATTAATTGCTATGCCTTAAATACTCATACAAGAATATGCCGAAAATGTTGTGTACTACTGTAACATGGGTTTGTGGGGGCTTTTTTGGTAGGATGAAATGGAAATCCTGGGACTAGCTATCCAGAAATCTGAAAAATTCACCATAAAGGACCATCACTTAGTGGCTGGGAGGCTCGCTCACATCATGCGAGAAAAGGAGCAGGAAATAGATCATCTTCATGAACAAATAGCAAAACTGCAACAGCAACTTGAAGCCACAACTGATAACAAAGTACATACTTTTGAAATCTTTTTTGGAGTCCTACTTTGTGTTGCTAGATGTTTAGAGAAAAAAAAACCCCTCATTCCCCTCACTGGTAAAATTATCTTCCATTGTTGCCTTAATTTAAAAATGCAGATGCTTCAGTTTCAAGCAACACTTTAACCCTAATCTGTTTTGAAGGGTACTATTTGCTTGGTTTTCTTTTTATTATTCTGCTTAGTTTCTGCTTGAGTTTTTGTCTTAAATTCTTGTTCATTCCTTATTCTTCTCAACATTCATTCTACTGTCTGCCCTACAAAGACTTACTTTGAGTGTTACGTTTCAGTGACGCCTGTTGAGTCACATTTGATTTTATAGGGTTTTTTAGCAGTTAAACTTTTGTGCTCTGTGAGCTGTCAAAATGTATTACCATCCATACCAAAGCTGCCAGCATCTTTAATAGAGTTTGGAGCATGGTGGATTGTGCAAAAAAAAAACCAAAAACACTGTCTTCTTTTAGAAATGAAGAGCAAGAAGGACATAATCAGATTCATCCTTCTTTTATTTACCTAGATTTAACACCTGTAGATTTCTGTTCATATATTCAAAATTCAATTATGTGTATTTATGATAATAAGCTACTGTTTCTGGGTTACTTCCATTTTATACAGCTATAATGCTGTTCAACAGAATTTGATTTCAACAGAAATTCTACTTACTGTGCATTGATGTGAGAGCAGAAACAGGCTTTCAGTCGCACTTTTCATTTTTTCATAGAGAAAAAAGTAGTTTTTCAGTGGATGGAATTTTCATTCTGGCCATTTTAAATTTGAACATGCATTAGTCATAAGCTTTTAGCCCGAAGCAAGTATTACTCAGTAAGGTGAGAACAGTAGTTCTGTTAACCTTCAATATAGGCTAACATTCTACTGTTGAGTCCACTAAAATAGAGCTACATCCAAGCTGGATAATTTCACTAGAATCTTCTGTGCAAAACGAACCTCGGTGAATAACGAAAAAACTTTGAATTGGGTTTAGGAAATTCAGTTTAGGAAAAATAATACTTTAGGAGTCCAGACCCATTCTGAATTATACAATAACCGCAGTAATATGGTTACAGTTTCTTCTCTTGAGAAAAATACACAGGATTCACGTATAATTCATTTTAATGACTGCTTCTTTTCCTGTTATATAAAATTTCATTTCTTAATTTCATCCTCTTACTCAGTTATATTTTCCAGGACATTAAATACTCTGCTTAATTATGAGATCAGTATTAAATATTAATTGATTGCTCTTAGGTTAATCCCTTTCCTAGTCCCTTGGACATCTTCATCCCACTAAGTGCTTTTCTTTTAATTACTGTGTTTACCTTCAGTGGTCCTTTATTCCATAATGTTATGAAGAAGAGAAACTGTTATGCTGTTGATAGCAATCACCAGGATCACTGTTCTGTTCTTCTGAAAATTAATGGCTTCCTCACATTTTATCAAGTGGTTTTGATCTTCCTGTAGTTTCTGTGGATTTTTAAAAATAAGTTCTAGGTTATAAATTCTCCAATTTATATGGTCACATTTGTAATTTTTTTTCATACATATTATACTTATTCCACAGTTGTCTTACTACTCTTTTTAGCTAACTAAACCTAACGAAGTATTGAGAAATACAGGAAAAAACATGCCTATTTTAGTAATTAATTTAGTCATCTTTCTTCTATTCTGTTTTTAATTCTTCGTATTTGTGAAAGGCCCTTTTAGGGTTCTTACCTCCTGTAGGTACCTTAACATTTTATTTCATCATATCTCTTCCTAAATATTTTTGACAGATTTCCTTCTGCCTTTTTTAGTGTAGAAGCACTGTTTATTTCAGATATCCAGGCATTCCCTTAAGAAAATATATCCACTTTGTTTCTTCAGTGTTTCAGATGTCTGTGAATATTACGAATGCTTTCACTTCATTTGATGCTTTCACACCTATTGCAGTTCATTATGATCACTGGCTACTTTGTCAATCTTAGTGAAGATGTCCTGGTGCTCATAAAGCTTTACAAGAGACATCTCATCAAGAAATTCACAGAGAACACACTTTCTTATGCAAGATGTTACAGTGGTTTATTAAACTGTTGCTGAAGTCCAGGAGAAAAATTATCTGAGGTTTTAATAGCTGCCCATTATGAAGTTCTTTTCTTTTCTTTGTTTTGTTTTTTTCCCAGGTTGTTGAAGAGCAGAATGAACATATTCGGGAGCTTGAAGCCCAGGTAGAATGTCTGAAAAGTGATCAAGAACGTGTGAAGAAGAAAAATTACGAGGAAGTAGAGCAGTTGAATGATGTTATCGACAAGCTTCAGCAGGAACTGGCAAATATTGAGCCAACAATACCTGCAGACATTGCTGCTTTTCAGGAAGATGCTGACAGTCTAAAACACACCCTTGAAATAGTTGTGGCAGAAAAGGAAGCTTTGGAGAAGCAAGTAGAAAGCGCAAATGTGGAGGCTTCTCGAGCAAAGAATGAGCTTGAGGAAACTAAGTTAAAAATGAACCAGCTAAAGCAAGAAATAAGTATGTTAAAAAAAGAGCATGAAAGAATAACAGAGAAATATGAGTGTGCACTGATGAAAGGTGATAGGGAAAAAACAGAAGATGGGAGCACTGGAAAGGTGGAAGAAGGCTTATGTGAGAAGATAGGGTTGCTAGATCAATCCCAGCTTGCATCTTCAGATGAGAACACAGGAGTCGCTATTAGAAATGTGGAGGTACAGCTGCAGCAACTTCAGGTATGCATTAAGGAAAAAGATTCAGAACTGTGCCAGTCCTACAATGAAATAAAAGCCCTGAAAGAGCAAGGCAAAGCTGAAAGAGAAACACTTAAAAAGAGAATATTAGAACTAGAAAAGATACTAGTGGAAAATGTTGCTGCTGCTCTTGTGAGTCAGGTTCAGCTAAATGCAGTCCAAGAGCAAAGGAAATACGTGCAGAAAGTGCAGGAATCTTCAAAATATGTAGAGGAAGCAAGCAAGAATGGCCAAACAGAAGGTTTGAGTGATAGAACTGAAAATGAGATGGGATCAAAATTCTCAGTCTTAAAACAGAGGCTTAGTGAGATGGAGGATCAACTGGCAACTGTAAATCAGACCTTGGAGATAGAAAAAGAAAATGTAAAAGTTGCACAAAAGGAAGCTAAAGTGAAAGAAGAAAGACTCTTAGAACTTCAACAATTATTAGAAGAGGTTCAAGAAAAGCACAAAGGAGAGATTCAGAAATACTTTAAGCAAGAGGAAATGCAGACATGTCAGGTAGATGCCATTTTCTTTTGGCTTGTTTTCACTAAAATCAGTTATTTCATGTAAACTATACCGACTGAAAAACTTCTTAATGAGACTAGTAATAGGAATATTCTGCTGTGTTGGGTAGACTTTTATTTCTGTATTACTTCTGGTCTTAACAGAGAAGAGAAGGGTGTTATTTTTAGGTGAACCCCACTATCAGTTTCCATTTTGCATTAAAAGCACTTTGCCTTTCACAAATATAGCGTGATTTTAAATTTTGGTCATATACTTTGTTATTCTTTCTTTGAATTGACATAGAATGGAGTGAACTACACTTTTACATGGCATGTTAAAGCAATAAAAAATAAAATTATAATGATTATATGTGAGAGGGTTCAGAATGGTGGGTGGTAGTACTTTGTACAGATTGTTGTTTGGGTTTTTTTTTGTGGGGACAGAAGGGACAATGTTTGTTTATGTGTGTTTTGATATTAGTTTACGTTTTCTTGCTTTCCTGTCTTGATTCCAAAGATACTTCCCATCCGTGGTTTTTACCAGTATACATTTGTCCTGTTTTCCATCCACCACTGGTTGTGTTGCCTTTGAATTTAAAACCTTCAGTCAATGTTTACTATACTTGATAGCCCAAACATGGGCTTAATTGCTGAAACTCTTGAGTTCAGAGACATCATGGAACCCAGTGCTGGACTGGAAAAGGTTCCAAGACCTTATCCAAATACAGATTGAATGAATGTCATAAATGTCTTGTAGACTTAAAAGTATTATCAGATTTCATTTCCTACTTTCTGTTGACCTTCCTCCATGTTCTTTCTGTGTGGTGTAGCCAGTTTCTCCTTGCAGTTCAGTAAACTGTAAGAAGATAGTCTTTCTTCCCATACTTGTTCAGTCTGTGGGAGTTAATCTAGGAAAATAGTCTTTAAGTC